>MU224095.1:282161-311984 GCA_018584345.1 Thuja plicata | reverse complement strand
TCTGAGTTAATGGTATTTCATGTTTTAATGTTCTGTATGTCTTTTACTCTGGTATGTTGAAGTAGATTAACGAACTCTTTTCTCTTGCTACTGATAAAAATGCTAGCTGATGGTTATGTATTTCTTCGGTATGTAGTATAGTTTACTAGAGTATTATTGATGTTTCAGACATTTCAGCATGACTATAGTTAGATGAAATACTTCTAACCCTGCAGGATCTTTTTTGTTTTATTTACTAAGTGTAAAATGCTTTGGGAAGCCCTTACCATATTGAATCTCTGGAAGAATGAGTTGAAGAAACCTACTACCCCCCTTGAAAATAGTCACCTCTCCCAACCGAGCCCCGCACCGTCGTGACCTGACACCCAGGTGCTTGAAGACCTGGAGGATTTATTTCCCCCGGATAACCTTTGCAGGTGAAGTTGGCCGATTTCCCTGGAACCCGGTGACAACTTATGACTATTGGCAGACCCGGTTAGCAAAACCCCATCAACAAAAACTAGCGCTAGAAGGAGGGCATGAACTCATCCCCCTCCCAAGATTCTGATTTTACACCTTCTGAGGGTTCCCCGAGTTGTAGTTTTAGGAGACAAGCCTTCAGTGGGATTGGATCTTTCTCCCCAGCGAAATTTGAAAGAATCCTTAGGTCCACCCCAAATCCCAGAAAGTTTGTCAAACTCGAGCTCCCTGCTTGAAAGAAATAGACCTCAAAAGTCCTACCAGCCACTATTGTTTGGGGATCTACCATTCCCCTGAATACTCAAACTCCTCAGACAATCTCGGGAACCAGTACCCAAGCTAGCCAACATATAGCTCCCCCGATGGCTGCATACTTTGGAAACACTGGGTCCCTAATGGGCACTTTTCTGGGTGTGACCAATGATTTACCCTCTCACCCAGAGAAGATCTACCCGCGATATGAGCACTTAGGCTCACGAACTGTAGAAGAACACTTACAGGCATATAAAGATGCCATGAACCAGCATCAGATCCAACATGAAGATGTTGTGACCCATATGTTTCCCTTATCTCTTGGACAAGGCGAGTTGAACTGGTACCTTAACTTTCCTGCCAACTCCATCAACACTTGGTAGGATATGGAGGACGCTTTCCTGGCTGCCTTTTGCATGCATGTGGACCCAGCCTGGTCCCACAGCCAGTTCATCTCCATTAGAAAGGAACCCAATGAACCTCTTGCAGCATTCAATCATAGGTTCCAACGTGCCCTGAAGCGGTGCACGGGCCCTTTTGTCCCATCTTCAGACGTAACCATACAGACATATCTCAATGCAATGGACCCTTTCGTTGCCACTCTCCTTTGGAGAACAACCGCCCCGGGCGACCGGGACACCTTGGAAAAAGTCTACAACCTAGCCCTAGAGCTGTCTCGTGGTCTCAACAAATCCCTGGGCGGGATTGGACAGAACATGCCTTTCAACATGATCCCCGGCGGAACTGCTTATGCTGGGGGATACAACCCCAATCTGGCAATGGGTGCCCCCTCGATGGCGATGAATCCTCTGCCACCCGTGATAGACCAACAGGCGCGGTATGTTTACCTAGCCCAGACCCAAATCACACCGGGTCTGGAAGTCTTCCCTTGGAATCAGCCACAGTAGATACAACAGACTCAGACACAACCATCCAGAGTGCCATTTTTCTAGTCGTCTGCGGCTGGAGGATTGCCGCCCTCGACTCCTGCTAACCCTGCTGCCTTCCTGGGAAGCCAACAACAACCACAGCCATCACATTGTGATGCCAACACTTAGTTGACCACCGAGGTCGAATCCCTCTGGCAAATGTTGTCCACCCTGACTATGGACATGGGCCAACTGAAGGCAGGGTCCTACGCACCCCAGAACTCAAATTCCCAGAGGGGAAATATCTTCTCCAACCAATGAAATAACAACGCCGGGGGAAGAAACTTTAACAATGAGCCTAAGCCCAACCAACAACAGTGGAATAATAACGCTAACACCGGAGGCCCACCTCCGAACCAAAATGCCAGCCAAAATGGTGCTGGACCATCACATTTTACGCCGGTCGTGGATTTCCAGCCCATGACTAACTGGTGTAGATTACACGATACAGGATTCACACAACGAGGTGAATTGTGCCACTTTGGAGAAAGTTATCATGATCTCCCAACTGGACAGGCAACAGTCGCATGATGCTACCCCTCCAGAACCTCCTATCCAAGAAACAACCCACAGTGCCTTCACCTGCGACACTATTGTTAGGGATTTTTCTTGTATGAATCACAGTGCTTGAAATAACTACTTGAACACCATGCTTCCTAATACTGATTCAGGGACAAGAAAAGCCTAATTGCTAAGGACTGGATAAGGTCCTTCTTCGTTTTCGAGTTCCACAAATACTCAGGCAGGTTTTACCTTTAATGATGGCTATTAACACAGTATTTGTTGATGTGGACACTGGTTAAATATGTATCTTTACTGAAACAACTTATAAAATACCTTATAAATGATCAAGCATAATCATATATAGGATATTACCATGCAAATCATAGCTATTGACATAATAATAACCAGTGAGACAAGGATTTCAATCCTTCTTCCTTTTCTTGATAGGAGGGACAACCTAAATGATTATCTCTTCAAGGAATCAATAACATGGATAGTGTCCTGCTGACAGAGGTCCTTAAACAAGTTTAGCTTATGTGTTCTTAGTAACAGAGTTTGTAAATTGATTTTGATATTGGATGAGGAACATATTGCAAACTATACCTCAGACCAGTGCCTATCCCTTGGGCAAAGAGTCAATGAAAACATGAATCAACAGAGATAAAATAACAGAGATATTGTTGAGTGCCTTACAAACTACATGTGGCTGAGATAGAGTGCCTTACAAACTATCCTCTCATATACATACATCTGCATCAAATCCTTATGACAGTGTTTTGCTCTCTGAAATCATCTATGAAACTTAGTCCTCTCCTTGAAAGGAACTCATAAACAATTAGACAAACTACCTTATAGATGGTGTATTTCAAATGCCTTACAGATGAAACACACTAGAGCACAAACAGAATGCAAAGAGACAAGAAAATATGAAAGAGGGAAAACCACACTGTATTCTATTACTGTATTCAGCTTCAACATATCTAGACAAGAAGCTTTCCAAAATATACAAAGATACAGAAATATAACTTACAATAAAATTTCCCAAGACCAATAGGGACCTGCTATGGGCAGAGGAAAGGAACCCTTACAACTAAGAAAAGAAGGCAATATATAGAAGAGGGAGAAACCCTAAAACTTCTAGGCAATTGACACATGTCCTTCTCTCAAATCTGATTCTTATTCATTATCAATTCTCTTATATCTGCAGACACTGCCTTTTCCTTTAGTCAACAATATCAGGCTTCATTTGTGCCCATCCCTGTACTGGATCCTGCCTATGGACATGTAACCTGGATTCATTAGCCCAACTCTGCAAGTATACCTTTCCATGAATGCTCACCAACTGACCATAACCTCTCAGGATGAGAAGTGACCCTTGACGGCTGCCGCTCAATTTCTCATTAATGAGTCCTCTATCATGACCATGCCTTTGCCAGCTGCAACTGAGAGCAATAACTTCTGAGTGGACTCTGCATCTTTTTCCATGCCCCTGAATCTTTCTTTTTTCACCGACATTGAAACAAATCTAATTTTGGGATCAACAGACTCTCTGTGCATGGCCTTCTACAATTGAAACCTCTCTGATTAATCCTAGAACATGAGCACAGAGAAATCATGGCGGACGAACGTTCCAGTGCCAAATCTGCCACCAAAATTTCAAATTCGAAGTCCTGCGACCTCGCGACCAACTGTTAGTCTCTTTGTCGCGAGCGTTTTCTCTTAACCATGGTCTTATCTTCAGATTAGGCAACCACGTAATTCCTTTACCTCAGGTAACCCAAGTCTATCTAGCGATCAGGTGACTATGTGAAAATCTAAGTCGCGGGGAGTTAACCTTAACTCAGCATTCTTCTCCAGACTACGCGACAAGCCGTTTACCTTTTAACACTTCACTGTTATCGCCAAGTCACTAGATACTCATTTCTCTTTTCAAGACTTCACGACAACACTTAGTCGCTGAGTCAGGTGATAGGATTAAGTTAACCTTATTATATAGCACATGCCCTTTTTTGTTTACAGCGACCTCGCGACATACCTTAATCTCTTAGTCGGAAGGACTTTTTTCCTGGGGCACTTTTATCACCAGACTACGCGACCACCATTAGATCTTTTCATTTTTTCATCGCACGACTGTCTTTTAATTGCCTTAGAATTTCACATACCCTTAAAATATCAAGAGACTTTACGATTGAGGGCAAACATACCCTAGTCTTGTTATCACGTGATCCATTTCCTTTATCAAGCGATCAGGCGACAACCACTAGCTCTGTGACAGATGTCATCTTTTCTTTCGTCCTCTTTATGCACACTGGGAATCTGATTCACCGCCCTGATCTAGTGACATCCCGACTGAGGGAAATCTCTTAGCATGAAACCGTTAGTCACTGAGTCATGACTATTATCCACTAACCGCCAATTATCACGAGACCACGCGACTGAAGAAAAGCCTTAACTGTTTGAATGTCCTGATCCAGCGACAATGCGACATGAAGAAAGTGCAAGGTCGGGAGACATTTCTTTGACCTGTTGACTCTTCTTGCAATCACCCGACCGAGGTGGGTCCCGTTCTTTTTAAAAGCTTATAACATAATTTTCAAGCGACAACCCGACTAAAAGGAAATCGCTAAGTCTTGATACATAGATGGAATATTCTATTTCTTCAAGAGACTACGTGACACAAGGCAAAAGTGAAGTCGGGAGATGTTTTGGCATATTCGATCTGGGTTATGTGATCAAGTGACCTGACTTAAAGCACATGCCTTTAATGACTTGAAAAAGTAACGATGAAATAGAAGACATGGCTAAGGGTTCCAAAATACATTGTTTAACACTTGGGTTTAGGATTTTTCAGGGTTTTAGCAGGGTTTTGACAATTTGGGCAAAGGAACAAGCATGAAAACCTGAAAATTTGCAGAGAGCAAGGCAAGGAACAGGGAAAAACAACAAAAACAGGAAATACAACCAACAACTATCTTCTTCAAAACTTCCGGGGAAGATGAAGAAGAATCTGAACTGAAGAGATTCTTTGACAAATCCATCCCGCCTTTTGAGGCCAACACCTTTACTAACCCATGGGCTCCATACAATACCTGGAGCCAGGTGGGTAAAGGACCAGCATACACACCTACACTTCCTGCCAAAGATACTCCTCCTCCCCAGAACAACACGACTGATCGATCCGCGCCTCCAAAAGGTCCTAGCTCTAACCAAGCAAAAGATCTCACGGAGGAAAATCACCAGTTCCCCGGAGGAAGGTTCGATATTACGAAAGTGTTAGAATAGACCACCACCTCCATGACCTTGATGGAGGTTTTGCTAAATTTTCCCGAGCAGAAGAAGTCTCTTCTGAAGCTTTTAGGGAACCTGGAAGCAGTTAGCCACCCACCCAAGACTGTCTCATTCGAGGATGCTAACGCAGCCGTCTTTTGGGGAAATAATGAGGATCCTCCCTTCCTGCTAGGCCTAAACATTTACGGCAAAAATATACATAACTTCTTAGTAGACTCCGGAGCTTCGGGTAACATCATGCCCTTGTCCATTTTTCAGAAGCTCAGACTCCACCCCACCCCATCTAATGGCGCAATAATCCAACTAGATAAGACTACTGTGAAAATGGTGGGGGAATTGAAGAACGTCCGGATACATCTTATCCAGGACCCCAGGATAGCCAGCATCATTGACATCCAAGTGGTGGACAACCCAGAGACCTACGGGATGTTACTGAGTCAGAATTGGTCTAAGTCCTTGAATGGATACTTTTCGACCGACTTCACCCATTTATGGCTTCCATGGGAAGGAGAATCAAACCAGATTCGGGTTGAAAGTGGACCCTGGATGAAACAGGCCCTTACCAAAGTTGGGAGGGTCAATGAAGTCCTTTTCTCTGAGACTTCTCTGGGGGTGTACCGACCTCTTGAAATCTTAACGTTTGATTTCATCCCCAGATAGGACCCCGTTGTGCTACAAAGAGTACAGGACTTAGAAGAAAAAGTGAGAGTTGAAGTTAGCTCTCAAGGCGCCATAGAAACCCTTGCCACACTCTTGTCCGGCACTTGGTGCCGAGTGCACTACCAAAAACATTCAGAGCTCAAGTGTGAGCCATGTCTCTCGATCGCTAACCGGCAACTTGATACCTTCTGGAATAAACATACAATTGATTCCCCAGGACCAAGTACTACTATGGGATGTGCTCCTTTGGTGTCATCTCCCCGAGAATCCCAAATTCTAAGAACTCCAGAGGAAAATTCTACTCTCACACCGGCAGTCCGTGAGACACCTCCTAAATCCCCCAGAAAGAATCTGAAGAAAACTCCCTATCCCCAGCCCCAGATTACAAACAATGACTTATGGACCCTGAAGTTCGATGGGTCCCGATCTAAACAGGGCAATGGGGCCGGGGTAGAATTAATCAACCCACGAGGGAAGTCCTTCCTCACATCCTATAGGTTGCAGTTTAACTATACAAATAATGTCACAGAGTATGAGGCTTTGGTCCTTGGACTCTTATTTTCACTAAGGAAAGGTGTCACCCGCCTCCGGGCTTTGGGTGATTCAGATTTGATTGTTAAACAAGTCCGGAGTCAATATACATGTCATGATAAAAGGCTGGCCGCTTACCACAACCGGGCTTGGAGCCTTATCGAAGATCTCGATGCCTTTGGCATTGACCTCATTCCCCGGCGACAGAGTTATGTCCCAGACGCCCTTGCCATTTCTGCCAGCACACTTGAGCCAATGGCCGGATCACGACTTCAGAGATTTTCAGTTGAGATGGTCCCCACCCCCTCCATCCTAGATAATGTCACCCACTTTCAGGTTTTTGAGGACGATCAGCACATCTTGGCCTTCATGGAAAACGTTGGTGTCTTTGAGAATTAGATAGTGGAGGAACGTGACCATGACGATACTGGACAGGGTGATGAAGACGATGGGATCATGGATTTTCCCACTAACACCATCCCTAAGGGGATGGTTGCGCTAGAACGAATCTTTGACTCAGACCCTCGGGCCTATGAGAAGGTGTCATCTTCCCCTGAGGGAGGAAAGTTTGAGAGGGTTAACATCAGCCAGCCCGATGAAGAAAAGATCATCCACATTGGTACCTCCTACTCCCCTGAGGAGAAGGAGAAGATTCTCGCGGTTCTCTGGGAATACATCGATGTGATCGCTTGGGGATATGAAGACTTGAAAATGTATGATACATCTATCATGACCCACACTATTCCCCTGAAACTAGATGTTAAGCCCTTTTGGAAAAAGCAAAGACCAGTCAACCCCCTAATAGAACCTCTAATTCGTCAGGAGGTAGAAAAACTGTTGTCGACCTGGATAATCTTCCCAATCTGGCACACTACGTGGGTTGCCAACTTGGTTCCTGTCAGGAAGAAAAACAGTGAGATCCGTCTTTGCGTGGATTTCTAAAATTTGAACAAGGCCTCCAAGAAGGATAATCATCCTCTCCCCTCGTTGGATGAGGTGTTGCAAATAGTAAATGGATCTCAGATGATGTCTTTCTTGGATGGATATTCAGGGTACAACCAAGTTATGGTCAAGTATGAGGATAGAGAGAAAATAACATTTACCACCAAGTGGGGAACATTTGCGTACAGGAGAATGCCCTTGGGTTTGATCAATGCCGGGGCTACATTTCAAAAGGCCATGGACATTGCGTTCGAGGGCCTCATAAATCGGTGCATAATCATCTACATGGATGATTTGACCATCTTTTCCTGGGACAGGCGTGATCACCCCGCCCACCTTGCTCAGATCTGCGAGAGGTGTCACCGGTATGGAATATCCCTCAACCCTAAGAAGTGCATATTTGGGGTCACCGAGGGGAAGTTTCTCGGGCATATAGTCTCTGAGAAGGGTATATCCATCGACCCTGATAGAGTTGAGGTATTGCTAAACTTACAGATGCCTGGCAGCAAGAAAGAGATGAGATCCTTCTTCAGAAAAATCAACTTTGTGAGATGATTCATCACGAGATTCGCAGAAATTGTTAAACCACTCAATGAGATGATGAAAAAGGATACCAAGATTGAGTGGAGCCCTGAAGCAAAGCAGGCGTTCACCCAAATTAAACAAACAATAACAGAGGCACCTGTCCTGGCTAGTCCGGACTATTCCCTCCTGTTTCATATTTACTCGTTTGCTTCGTCGCATTCCGCTGCGACAGTGTTGACCCAAAAGGTTGAAGGGGAGGAATGACCAATAGCTTTCATGAGTTCCCCCTTCGAGAATGCCGAGGTCAGGTATTCATCACTAGAGAAACATGCCTTTGCTCTAGTTTGCGCCGTGAAGAAATTCTGGCATTATATTCTCCGAAGCAAAGTGCATGCTATTATCCCGGATCAGGCCGTCAAATCTTTGCTGATGCAGAGTGAATTGGGTGAGAGACGAGGGAAATGGATGGCCATCCTCCAGGAATATGACTTAGAAATGCAGCCCATGAAAATTTTCCGGGGCCAAGGACTAAGTCGGGCGATGGCAGAAGAGACTCCCCGCATAGAATGTCAGACTTACACGGTGGAGTCCATCACCCAAGACCCATGGTATACTGATTTGGTATACTTGTTACTAAATAACAATTGTCTGAAGGGGTTGCCTCCCAACAAACACCGCGCCCTACGGATGAAAAGCGCACACTTCATGATCAAAAACTCTACGCTTTACTGTAGAAATTATGAGGGGGTGTACCTCTGGTGCATCAACATAGACCAAGCTGTAAGAATAATCGATGAATTCTACGGACAGTTTGGAACCGGGCATGGCTCAGCCGACGCCACTGCCCATCAGATCCTTGAGGCTGGATATTATTGGCCCTGTATCTTCAAGGATGTTTACGCTCATGTTAGGAGATGTCATACTTGTCAAACTGCAGTGCATCGAGAGCGTAACCCCGCTATGCCTCTATAACCAGTCTACAAGACTAGACCTTTTTCCCAATGGGCATTTGACTTCATCGGGGAGATCAACCCCAACTCGTCTGCCAACCACCGATACATCCTTACTGCTACTGATTAATGCACTCGGTGGTCTGAAGCTATACCTTGCAAAAACAACACGGTAGATGTAGTTATCAAGTTCTCGGAAGAAAACATCGTCACACGGTTTGGAATGCCCTTCGCTTTAGTATGTGACAATGGTCTGACATTTTCTTCAGTGTAGTTTCTTGAATGGACCTATAATCGGAGGATCACTCTGAAATTTTTCAGCAACTATTATCCCCAGGGAAATGGAGTTGCTGAATCAACAAACAAGAATTTTCTTGAAGTGATCAAACATTTGTTAGAACAGAGTCCCCGGGATTGGCACCAAAAACTGAAATTTTCCCTCTGGGCGGATCGCATTCATATTAAGGCTGCCCTGGGAACGTCACCATTCCACTTGGTTTATGGCCAGAGCCCTGTATTCCCAGTCAATTTACAGATCCCAGTATTATAGTTCATGCAGGAATTCAACAACAGGGACAACATCGTGGAGGTTCGACTCTTAAATCTGGTGTGGATGGAAGAACAGAGAGACGCATCCCTCAAACATTTCGCGCGTCATCAAGCAGTGGTAAAATGATGGTTTGAAAAAAGAGCCCAATATAAGGCTTTTCAGATCTCAGATCTGGTCCTTCTGTGGGACAAGGCCCGAGAGAAGAAAGGAAAGCATACCAAGTTCCAACGGCTCTGGCTCGGACCATACCTGATTTCAGAAATCTGTGGGGCAAATACTTACCGTCTCAACACTTTGACTGGGGAACCTGTCGCATTGCCTGTTAATGGGCAGTTTCTCAAACACTATTTCAAATGAGGGTAAGTTTGTCCGAAATTGTATTATATGTGAATATCCTCTTGTAAATATCTCTTCTAGGTGCCTCGTTGCGAGGTACCCTGCCTTTTAAATAGCCTTGTCGGCTGTCCTCCAGGGCACTCGCCTTTGGTTTTTTTTGTTTTTAATTTTTGGTTTTCTTTTTGGTCCCAGTGTTTTATTCTTTCTTGCAGGAATTGGAATGCTTCGCATAACTTTGGCCTCCGGTACAATGTCTACGGCATGGTGAACTTTAGAATCTATCTTTAGCACGGTGGAATCGGCCTGGTCTTCGGGGTTGTTTTATGGGTTTTGGCACATTTTGAGCAATCTCCATTGGGTGTTGTCTCTGGAAGTCTGGCAATCAGTGAACATATAATATAAGGAACAAGTAATCGGACACTGAGGGTAGATCGGCTGTACTGATTGGTTGACCCACGTCTGAAAAATCTAAAGAACTTCTTCCCAAGTCTGGGATTTTGTCCTCTCTTCAAACATCCAAATATAAGTGGACAGGTGAAAGAAGTACCACCATTAAAATTAGCTAAGCCTAAGCTTAGTGGTGAAATAAGTATCGCCTTCCCCACTCGAAAACAAATGAAATAACAAAAGAGGAAAAGCGGGATAAAACTCTGGTCTCCGGGGGAAGTAAGCAAATTGATGACTGGTTCGATGTAATTAGTGCCTCTTCTCTATTCCTCCCAGAGGTCATCGGCTTGGTTTCCTTCCAAAGCACACACGACACCATTGATGAAAGATTATAGACTAGCTCTTGTGTGGTTGGATTCTCTCGAATATGTTTCCCTTTACCTGTCAGATGCCTTGAGAAGCGGCTTGTTCCGGTTTTGCTAACCAGAGATTCTATAGTTCTCAAAATGCGCTTAGGCATTTGTCCCAGATAGTCGCCATTTTTATGCCCTGCATACCTGTCCCTGCATTTTGTGTTTAAAATATTAGGTCCCCCTTTTTCTTTCTTCTTGGGGCGTTGCCTTGTCTTTCTTTCCTTTTTGCTTTCTTTCTCCAGGGTTTTCTTCCCCGGCGTGTCATTTTGTTGTTTTGGTTTTCTCCTCCGGGACTCCGGTCCCGGAGGTTGCCTTTTGTTGGGAACTGGATTCTGGACTCCAAGATTCTTCGTCATGATGTTCTTAGGTATATCATCGCGAGGAATCCCCAGGCCTGGAGTCCGGAGGTTTTTCCTGTCCGGAGATCGCCAGAAGGCGGAGGATTGCCTTTTTACCGTGGGTATAACTGGGTCTTATCTGTCACTTTCACACTTACCACGATTAAAACCTTCTAGCACTTAGAGTGAATTAGAGTGATTTTAAAGTGATTAACAACGCGTTTGCAGAGAGTTTGTGGTAATCAGTGCTTAATGATTTGCTGTCATTCTCAGGCATTTGCAAGTGCTTCGTGGTGGTGTTCCTGACCAATTGATAGCTCGGGCTCCTGCGGTAAACCCTCCTCTTTCCTCCGCCTTCTGCGTTCTTAGGTTGGTGCTTCCGCCTTCCCCCTCTCTGTTTTGCTTCCACTTTCTGGTTTTGCTTCGGTTTTTGTTTCATTTTTGTTTGTCTGGTTTTTCTTTGCTTCTCTGTGTTTCATCTGGTTCGGTCCTTTGTTTCTGGTTTTTGCCGCCCGTTGGTGGGTCAGCTCTGCCAAAGGGTCATCCGCCCTTTGTGCAGAATTTGTTTTTCTGTAAATAATGTAAAGTATGTAAATAGCGTAAATAATGTAAATGGTTGTATATATTTGTTTTTGCCTTGTCTGGTTTTCCCACGGGAGTCTTCCCATTGTTTATTCATGTGTATATGTGTAGATATCTATAGATATTCACTATGTATATCTCTCTGTTCCCTATATATACCCTTCGGCCTCATGTATATCCTTCCAGGTAACTTGATGTGCTGGTCGAGTCACCTTTGCTTCTTGTTTTTGCCTTCGAACTCGCTTTCGAGGTAGAAAACTACCTGTTTGAAACTCGGTTCTCGACCGATTTCAAACAGGTAGTTTTCTCTCTCCTCCATCAAGGCTGTCAGAACCTCATTTACGTCCCATGCACGCAATCAATTCCAGCCAAGTGGCTTTCCCTTTTCACACATTCAGACAGTTGGCTCCACCGTCATCGCCATCACATCTATTCAATGCCAACGCACGTGGCGTCCACATGGGCTCGACAACTTGCCTTTTCATACATCTTTACTAATGGTCATTTCTCCATGCTTCAGGCCTCTTACCACTGTCCATCCTGTGTCTTTGCCAAGTGTGATAAAATTCCCCAGACCTAGATATGTTGATACTTTAAGTTTATGCTGTGTTTTGCTTTTGGGTTATCTTTGCATGATACTAACTTTTCAGGAAAGGCAAACACCACGGAGGTAAGATCTCCGGACCCCGGAGTAACTATTTTATTTTAATAAAAATATTCTGATGGTCGCTTTGTCTTGTAGGTTCCCGGACTTCATCTACCAAACATGTCTGAAGCGTCCGCATCATCTCCTCCCAGAAGTCTGAAACTCCCCATAGCAACAGAAACCAGGGCAGCTATAAAATCAAAGATGGAAAAGGCCCTGGAGAAGCTGCCCCTCACCATGAAGTTCATGTAGAACAACGTCATTACGGGCTCAAAGATTGAGTCCAAGGTTAAACTCATAACTGACACCAACGTCAGAACGTGGGCAGAGATGCAAGCCTTAGTAAAAGTAATGCACATCCAGCGAAAAGCTGGGGATCAATTAGCAATCAATGTCGGAGGTTCTAGGATCCTCTAGGCAGCCTGCTTTCCATGCTTCGTGCAATCTCTGGAGATTATTCTGACACTGGCCGCCAACTACAATTCTTCTGTCCATGCCGTCATGCTTGCGGCAACAGAACCTACGGGGTACCCTACTCCGCTGGTGTCCCTCAACCGAGACACATTTCAGGCGGGATTAGGAATCCCACAATTTGACAGAGCCACAGTGGTCACAAGGGCTGATGCCTTGGACCAGTTTACTCAACTGGAGGATGCTGCCCAGGTGTATATAAATACCCACTAGCTCAAGGCCCCGAAGAGGGACCCAAAGAGAATGAAGATAGAAATCCCCCGCTCTGAGTTCAAGGAGAGCATCCAGATGGGGATAATAGCACTATCCCGGGTATTTGGGCAAGCCTCCGCCTAGGAGTTTGCAAAATGGATGTACTATTTCCTCCTCAGCATCTCCACCAAGGGATAATTCTTTGACTGGGCCGTAGTAATCTCTAATCACGTCGACTCCCAATTCCTCTAGGTGGAGAGGAGAAAGAAGTTCTATATGTCTTCTTACATTTTCTGGGCCCTAGCCCAGCAGCGGCCCCACTCCAATGGCCTACTTACAGATGGCGTGCTCGGGATGGGCCCAGAACAAAAAGTGCCGTGGGACCATTTTCCACAAATTCAATGGGAGGCCAGCTTCCCCAGTTTCTGTCGAGTAAATGATGCATTCGTTTACTACCATCTGCTCACACCCACCTGGGATGCCGGATACTGCCTATCCACTGAGATGATGAAGTTAGTTAGTAGCTATGGGCACTACTACATTCAATTCCAACAGCATACATACATTAGGGTCGCTGGCTTCTTCGGGAAACCCTGCTTGTTGCCCAGGCACTGCGGGGACAAGATCGTGCTGTTGGAATATTACAGAATATTGCTAGAGTTGCACACCTTCTTTTCCCTCAAGAAGGTCCCCAACGTCTCACTCCCAATCACCTATGGGAACTACACCTGCAGTCTAGCCGCCGCGAAGGAGGTAGACAATGAGCTGAAAAGTTATAACTTGCAGAAATTTTATCTAGCGCGAAAGAACTTTGATCCGCATGGAAAAATAGAAACGGCAATGCCTCGGGCTTCGGAGCCCCATCAAATACATATGGAGGACTTTTGGGCTGATTTCCAGGATGATGTGGATGTGTGAAGCCGGCATTACATCAGAATGACAGCCAGAATGATGCAAGAACTGAAGCTCTGGAGATTCCCTCCAGGCTTTTCTGACGCCACCCCCACCATAGATCCCTAGTACAAAGAAAAGGGGATCGATAAAATGGCACTGCCGGCAATGGATTGGGCCGCCCAGGAGGGGCCCATGATTGAGAAATTCACTCGAGATGTGGTCGAGCGAAGTCATGCCTATTTTAAGAAGGTATGCCCCAAGAGTATGCGTCAAGCTCCCCGACCGGCACCAAAGTTAGCACCACAGCCGGGACCCAAATTGACCCCGGGGGCCGGGACTTCTTCGCAGGGCGCAGAAAAGGGAAAGAAGATAGCTACAACCCCCTCCATGCAAGAAGTCCCCATACAAGAATAGATTAAGCAATCTGTGGCAGCCTCCCAGCAAATGAGGGAGTAGTTAATAACGAGGCTTGCCACTCCCCCGCTCATGGCCGGACTAATTCATCCTCCTTCCTCCCCGTCACTGGCAGCCCTACTGGTCAAGGCAACGGGGGTGGATCCCATGGAAGTGGCAGTGATAGCCGATGCTAGGCCACCTCTAGTTACCTAGAGGAAGAGAAAGCACATCAAACAGCCCAAGGCTGAACCAGCCCCAGTGGCATCCCTCCCCCGAGAAGTGGAGATTCTTTCCTCCAGTTCCCCGGAGCTGGAGAAAGAGATAAAGCCAGCAGAGGTCCCAGCCAGTCTCCCTCCTGAAGAAGATTTCGATGTATTTACGACTGATGAGTTTGAGAATCTGCAGGAGGGCGACACACAAGAAGAGACAGAAGTACCGGAGGAAGAACAAGAGGGTGCAGACCAAGAAGACTTGGAAAAAGAACCTGCACAAGAACAAGAGCAACAAGTAGAAGTAAGAGAGTAGGGACCGGGGATTATCTCTAGGGCTCGAGCAATACAAGGTCTGGGAGTGGACCAACAGAAACCAAGTGAACAAATGGCATCCGCTGGGGGACCCAGACTTGGACCTTCAGGAATAACCGTAAACCCAGCTGCCACGTTCCCAAGACCACTCCCGGGGGCAACCTTTGGGCAGGTTATCACAGTGGCCCAAACTCTGAATCTCAGCTTGATATCTCCCCTACTGCCAACAGAAGAAGAAGCCCTGGCAGAAAAAGAAGAAGAAGAAGAGGAGCAGCTTGAAGAGGAAATCCCCGAAGAAGCCTACCAGGGTCCATACCCAACAATAAACATGCAGGACCAGGCTGAGGAGATGGAGGTGGACAAAGAGAATACTGCTGCAAAAAAGGTTGAGGCAGGAGGAGGGACAGATGAAGTCCACGTCGGAGAGGAGCAACAGCCACTGGGTACCAGGAAAGAATTAGAAGAACAAACTCTGGCAGGGAGGCCACCTCTCCCACCTCAGTGGCTGGTAGATAGCAGAAAAAGAAAAGCTCAGTTAGTCCCGGTGGTTCCTCTCTCCCTGGCTGAGATGATGGCCCAAGTTCAGGCCCCGCCGAAGGCAAAGAAAGCCCGGACAGTTCATACTCTGTGAACTGGGTCGGGCGAAGAGGCAGTTGTCGTTGTAGCAACACCTCCCCCAGATGCTGATGAAGCAACCGCAGACCCCGCAGATTACAATGTTGCAGAGGTATCCCTGGGTAAAAGGGGAAAGCAAGGCGAGGTGGACTTGCTGAAGGAGGCAGAAAGGGCAGTGGAGGCTCGATATGAAAAGGAGGCCCAGAGGCTCAAGGCTGAGAAAGAGAAGAATGCAAACCTTATGGGGTTGCTTACTGAGCTGGCCTGACCCCTCAATGCCGCTCCTCTGGAGACCTCCACATCATAAGAATTACCGCAGAGTGACATAGACTCCCTGCGAGTAATGAAAAAGAAGGCCCAAGCAGTAGATGAATGGGTAGCCCTACAGATAGGAAACACCTGGCGTTTCCTAGCGTCCACTCTCCCGGAGTTATACACAGCCCGACAAATTATTCATCAGGCGGAAGCACTCATTGAGCAGTGGGAGAGTGACGCCAAAAATTACCAGGCGTGGAAGGTAGAGCTCGAAGAGATCCTCACCTTGGGAGAAGATATGATTTCTGAATCTGGAATTCTGGGTGAGGAATCATTTGATTTTGTAAGGACTCAGCATGCCAGACTTGACCTCACATTGGAGGTAACCAAGCAACTGGTAGAGTACTTGCAAGAGAAGGTACACAATGGAAAATATCCTTCTAATTTATTCAATTCTTATGTAATAAAGATTTTCGGGGCTGATCCCCTTAGTACAGATACGTACACCCCCGAAGATTCATTTTTGGGGAGTTTTGATGAAATAATGCAATCCCGATACCAATCCCTGGAGGGGATAGACGGGGCCCAAATGGAAAAATTAACCGAAATGATACTTAAGGGCCGTGACGCGGCAAGGATGGTGGACGGATTTAAAGAAAATGTTCCAGAGCTGGGGGAACAAGTTGAAGTAGCCAGGCACAGAAGGGCCAGCCTGAGGAATGTAGATTAAGAAGGCATTTGCCACCTCCTTCAGGCCTTCAACGATAATAAGAAACCTTGAGCTTTCTCTGGAAGCCAGAGAAACTTGAGTGTTGAGTATTCTTTATTCTTTTGGGGACGTAAGTTCCCAGATCCCGGAGTCCTGGATCCAACCATTTAGTATTCTTTAAAGTGATCCGTGTCCCTGTCCCCGAGGCCGACCGGTCACTTTCAGAGGTGGTTAATAAGACTCTCAGAAGGTAGTTGGGCACATCAAGAGGTGTCGGCTCGATAGTTTGTTTTCTGACAGGGTGGTCTTCTCGAGGCACCGCTCAAGGATACACCTGGCGCATCAGATACAGGACGCTGCATTTCCCATTTATGAGGCACGTAGCCTCAGTCCTCGGGGGACCTACTTTTCTTTCTCCTCTCTGGCTCTCTTCTTGAGATCGATTCTTCTGATGTATATTCTTATCTTATTCTTCTGACATGACAGACCTATTCTGTCTCTAGGTCTTTTGTAGGGTGGCACAGGTAGTACCGGCCCCCAGATATTGTATTTTATTAGAACATTGATGTAAATAGGGTTAGGGTTAGAAAAGAGTTGTATAAATAGGAAAATCGGCCCGTTTCCAGGGGTCGGCAAAATTGATGATTTTTTTGTCCATAGCAATAGCGAAGTAATTTCTGGTTTTAGTTGTAGAGCTCAATGCTCCATTGTTCTGTTCTTGGTAGTTAGATGCTCCCCTGGAGCCGCCATTGTATCACGCACCAGTGCTTGCTGCACTAAATATTAATGAAGAAGGAAGGATTCTTGGCAATGACATTGTTGGCATTCTTGCTTCTGAGTTAATGGTATTTCATGTTTTAATGTTCTGTATGTCTTTTACTCTGGTATGTTGAAGTAGATTAATGAACTCTTTTCTCTTGCTATTGATAAAAATGCTAGCTGATGGTTATGTATTTCTTCGGTATTTAGTATAGTTTACCAGAGTATTATTGATGTTATGGACATTTCAGCATGACTATAGTTAGATGAAATACTTCTAACCTTGCAGGATCTTTTTCATTTTATTTACTAAGTGTAGAATGCTTTGGGAAGCCCTTACCATATTGAATCTCTGGAAGAATGAGTTGAAGAAACCAGCTATCCCCCTTGAAAATAGTCACCTCTCCCAACTGAGCCCCGCACCATCGTGACCCGACACCCAGGTGCTTGAAGACTCAGAGGATTTATTTCCCCCTGATAACCTTTGCAGGCGGAGTTGGCTGATTTCCCCGGAACCCGGTGACAACTTATGACTGTTGGCGGACCCGGTCAGCAAAACCCCGTCAACACATTCATGGTTCCACTAACCATTTGTCACTCCTATGGTTTCAAACTCTTAAGGATTTCTTCCTCAACTCCCCTTAGGTCTAATTCCCTCTCTAAGGATTCAATTTTGTGAGCTCCCCATTCATTTTCCGAATGGGTTCTAAAATCAAGCCTTTTAGGCCTTGTAGCCTTTTTAGGTCTATTAGCCCTCCAAAACATAGGAAAGGTGATTTCTCTCCTAAAATACCTTAACAACCCTAGAAAAAAATTCCATATTATTTATTGGTTTTTCTTCCCCTTTAGGATTTTCTAGGTCTTTGGTCTCACTAATGTTCATACAATGGACTTTTTCCAAACCCCTAAAAATAAGGGTTTCTAGAGCATGAAGACTTGTCTGGCTTCTTCTTCTTATTTCACTGATCTAGTGAACTCCTCTAAACTCCTCCTTCCATTAGAAGGTCTGCACCTGATGCCCCTACACTCCTCCAATATTCATTGGCACATACCAATCACCTTGCAACCTCCATTGTTACTGCACTACTCAGGAACCCTAGCCAGAATGACTAACACTCGCCTAGGGCCTGATTGTTTTCAAGATTCCCCTACACACACACACACTCCACAAGCCATGTGCACAAATTATATACAAGGCTCTAATGTATTCCAAGTAGTCATGGAGTTTGAACAATGGGAACACCAAAGAAACACTTTCTTTACATGACTGGACCAAAATTGGCTAGTGAACTTGCAAAACACAATAAATTAAACAAAGCTTAACCAGAAAGTACAATATATTAAACTAATGCCACATAGAACTTAGAAACTACATTGTAGACACTATCCAATCATTAATTCATTCCATTCAATCCAATCAATCATGGATGATGGCTCTGTCACTTAATTACAGTGTAAAAATACTTCTTCTCAAACACCAGTCCGTACACAATGAACTCTAACTGTCATATTAGGGTTGGGAAAATATTATATACCTCTAACCCACATGTTTAGACCCTCTGGTCAAGATTTGGGAACCATAAGTGCCGATTCCTAAAAACTAGGAAATGTTGTCATGACAACTTTTTGTGAAAATGACAATTTTCACAGTTTGAATGTCCTAATTGGTTCCAAACCTTACCAATTGACCTCAAATGACTAAAGAAAATTAAAAACTTAAAAATATTCCCCCTTTGGGACTTTGGTCAACCCTTTTACTCTTGAGTTGACTTCTAGGTCTTAGACCCCTAGAATCAACTAGACTTAACAACATCAAACCCTAACGTTTCCTAACAATAACCACCCTTCAAAATCACACTAGGGACTTTACATATTAGTCCTTATTCTTGGATGGTTGGCCAAACCAACCTACAAGAAAAAATGTCCTAAGATCTCACAAAAGACCTTAGGGTGCTCCTGCACCAACTAGATACTGGTATGTGATAGAGAAATTTGACAGAGTTAGTCTCTGAGTTTTGAGGATAAATTGTATGGGATATGGATTCAAGTTATGCAATATTAAGGGATGGTAGAAGACATGATGAGGAGTTTTTTTTAATTATTTTTGAGTCACAAGAATCTTTATGATGTCAGTTGTGGTGTGTGATCTGGAGGAGACCTATTTGCGGCCGACTTTGGAGATGAAGCGTGTATTATGCATTGTGAGCATGAATTACGGATCTTGCATTATATTTGATGTTTACTTGTTATAGGTACCATGTGTATCTTAGAAAGGGATTGTGTGATCATTTTTACATTGTGGAACCTCAATTGGCCAACCTAATTGATTATTGTAATAGATAAAGGATAGATCTTTTCTTGTTGAAAAGTGTTCAAAAATAGAAATATATTTGTGGAATTTGAAATCTTGTGTTTTCTAGATGTAGAGAAGAGATTGTGATTGTCATACTTCATTGAAACTAACCAAGAAAAGACAACTGCTATCATACATTTCACCAAATTGTATATCTCATATACATTTACAATTCAGGCAGTGAGTCCCAAGGGTGGATTTAACCTTCTTTAGGTAGTGTTCCTGGGTAGTGATCCTACTATTACTGTTAACTCCTAATAGGGTCTCTCCTCTAACAAGGACTATGTACTGTAATGCGTCAATAAACTCCTAACAGGGATAAATCTTTTAATAGGTATACTATACTCTCAATACATTATTTGTCAATGCTAATTCCCATCGGGGTTTTACCTTTAACAGTGTTTCCTCGACAATAAATTATTTTGTTATGGTGTTTTCATTTACTGTGTTATCATTTGGATTATAGTTTTGGTTTATAAAGTTTAATGTTCAATAATATTTATCACAACTGATTCACCTCCCCTCTCAGTTGTGTTGGTGGACTACTATTCCTAACAATTGGTATCACAACTATTGGCCCTTGGAGAGAAAGTTTTATAGCTTGAGGTGATCCTGAAAGATGGCATTCTATAGGAAGGATAGGCTAAAGCTTGATCCTGAAAACTTTGACAATTGGAAGAACAAGATGAGAACACATTTTCTATGCTTGGGTATCGATTACTGGATGATTATAAAGAAGGATGTAGAGATGAAGGATGAGAATGAACTAGATAAAGCTACTGATGAATAAAAGAAGATATTCTCATATAATATGGTCACAAGAGAAGCATTGATTAGTGCTCTTTCTGAAGGTGAATTCATAGAGGTAAAAGATTTAGATTCTGCATATGAAATTTAGACAAGATTAAAAGCACTGTATAAAGGAGACAAGTTTACAACGAAGGAAATTTTTTGAACTAGAAGACAAAGATGGAAATGTTGAAAATAAGAGATGATGACAATATTAAAGCATATGTACAGAGAGTTACTAAGGTTGTTATTGGCATCAGAAACTCTAGAGTCACTTACAGTGAGGAAGAAGTGATTGCAAAAATTCTTAGATCCCTAACACATGTGTACAAAACTAAAGTGAAAGAAATAGAAGAAATCATACCTTTGACAACAAACTTCAACAGAGAGATGTTGATCATGAAGTTAACTACTTTTGAGGTCGCAGAGCTAAAGGATTCTTTACCAAAGGTAGAATCAACATTCAAGGCAACTGTGCATGGAAACAAAAAAGACCTTATCAAGTCTAGCGAGCACTAGCATAAGTAATATGAAAGAAGAGCTTGGAGCTAATGCTGATGAATGGGAGAAGATACATGAAGAAGAAAGGAAGTTAGATGCAATGTTTGCCCTGATCAGAAGAAGAGAAAAGATAGGTAAGGGTAAGCTTGAAGGAAAGCTGCCTTTGAAATGTTTTTCATGCAATAAGATAGGTCATTTTGCATCTAGATGTCCTACAGGGGTTCCTAAACTCAAACCTAAGTCTCATGTTGAAAATAAATATGAATGGATCACATATAGTGGATGTTCACATCACAAAACAAGTTTATTAAACTGAGTAAGTATGATGGTGGTGTAGTAAGATTTGGTGATAATACTCTAAATCTTATCAATGGAGTGGGATCTATTTCTCTGGATGGGAATACTAATACTGACGATGTATTGCTTGTTGATAGACTTCAGCATAATTTGTTAAGTGTTGGACAACTTGTAGACAAGGGTTATCAACTGAATTTCATTGATGGGAAATGTTCTATTAGAAGTAAGACAAGAGACTTGATCACATCTTGTACTAAATCAAGAGGTAATGTATTTGAATTGAATAAATTTGAGGTTTCATGTTTTGTTGCTAAGACTGATGATAGTTTGTTATGGTACAGAAGATATCTCATGTGAACTTTGATAATATTGTGAAGGCATGTATGACTAATGTTGTTAGAGATCTACCAAAGATTGTGAAACCATCTAACACCATGTGTAGAGAGTGTGTAATGGGGAAACAAAATAGAAGCAATTTTCAAAGAAAATCTTATTCAGCTAAAGGGAAGTTGGATATGGTGCATACATATATGTGTGGTCCTACAAGAACAAGATCTTATTATGGTGAAAGGTATTTAATACTTTTTGTTGATGAATTTTCTAGAATGATGTGGGTTGCATTTCTTAGAGAAAAGTCTGAGGCCTTTGATAATTTTAAGATCTTTAAAGCCAAAGTTGAGAATGAGTATAGATTGAAGATAAAAGTTTTGAGATCAGATAGAGGTGGTTAGTTTACTTTAGATATGTTTAAAAAATATTTCAAAGATCATGGACTATATAGGCAAACATTAGCTCCTAGAACACCAAAACAGAATGGGATTACAGAGCAAAGAAACAGAACAATATTGGATGCTGCTAGAACTATGTTGTTGGAAGGAAATGTATCACATGTTCATTAGAGAGAAGCTATTGGTATTTTTTTTATACCTAGAAAAAATTCAGATCAAAGAAGGTACAAGTAAGACTCCTTATGAACTATGGTTTAATTATACTCCTACTGTAAAATATTTCACAATATTTCGCAGTAAATGTTATATCAAAAGAGATGATGAAATAGGAAAGTTTGATGCTAGAAGTGATAAAGGGATCTTCCTTTGTTATTCTACTAAGAGAAAAGAATATAAATATTTCAATCTAAGATTAAGTAAGATGATCGAAAGTGCTAATGTGAGGATTGATGAAAAGTTTTAGATTCATGAAAGAATATATGACTGTAATCAAATTTCAGAGAACAAGGAAGTTACTAAAAGTCAAGAGGAAAATCTTGAAGTTGAAAATGAAATTGAACTATGTCTAAATGATTCTACTAAAATAAAAAAGAGACCAAGGTATGTTAAAAAAAACCATCCTGAAGATCAAATTATTGGAGATGCTGATAAAGGCATGATGACAAGGTCTAGATTAAGAAATGAAATTTGTTTGATTTTGCAAGTAGAACCTAAAACTACTGATGAGGCATGTAGAGATGAATCCTGGACTAAAGCTATGTAGGAAGAATTGGATTAGATAATGAATAATAACACTTGGGAATTGGTTTTGAGACCTAAAAACAATAATGTTATAGGAACTAAGTGGGTTTTCAGAAACAAGATGTATGAGGAAGGAACAATCGTAAGAAATAAAGCAATACTGGTTTGTTAAGGTTACTCACAAAAAGAAGGCATAGAATTTGAAGAAACATTTTCTTCTATTGCTAGGTTGGAAGAAGTAATATTATTTCTTGCTTATGTTACACATAAAGACTTTAAGGTATATCAGATGGATGTGAAATCTGCAATTCTGAATGGAGATCTAGAGGAAGAGGTATACATTGAGCAACCTAATGGATTTCCTTTGACAGAGAAAGAAGGCATGGTTTGTAAATTGAAGAAAGAATTATATGGAATAAAGCGGGCACCCAGAGCATGGTATGCAAGATTGGATAAGCATCTACTAAGTCTTGGTTTCAAAAAAGGTAATGTTGACAGTAACTTAAACTTGACAACTAGTTAAGAGGGAATTTTCATAATTGAAGTTTTTGTAGATGATATTATCTTTGGAGGAAATGATGAAATGAGTAAGAAGTTCTCTAAAGAGATGGAAAATTAATTCAATGTTTCTATGATAGGTCAAATGAAATTTTTCCTTGGCTTGCAAATAAATTAGAATAAAGATGGAATTTTCATTTCTCAGACTAAGTATCTTAAGGAAATGTTGAAGAAATTTAGAATGGAAGATTGTAAACCAATTGGGACACCCATGGTGACTAGCTATAATCTTAATAATACTAATGAGATTTAGAGTGTTTTTAAGTCAAAATACAAATCAATGATTGGAGGCCTACAATATCTAACTCACACTAGACCATAGATTGCAAATGCAATTGGAATTGTGGCAAGATATCAAGAAGATCCTAAAGAGACACACCTTGCTGTTGTGAAAATAATTTTCAGATACTTGAAAGGAACAATAGAGTATGGATTATGGTATGAAAAATATGATGATTTTACCTTACATGCATATACTGATGTTGATTGGGAAGGAAGTTTGGATGATAGAAAGAGTACAAGTGGAGGATTATTTTTCCTTGGAAAAAGGATTATTTCATGGTTAAGTAAGAAGCATAATTGTATACCTAAGTCTACTACTGAATGAGAGTATTTTGCTACTACTATTAACTGCACTCAGATTGGTTGGATGAAGCAGATGATGAAGGACATTGGAATAATATTTGAAGAGACAATGGTTATCCATTGTGATAAAAAAAAGCACAGTTAACATGTCAAAGAATTCAGTAATGAATTCTAAAACTAAGCATATATCAATTAAGTATCATTACTTGAGGGAAATGGTAGCATAAAAGGAGATCAGATTGGAGTACATATGATACAGGAGCATCTTGGGTCCTTAGCAATCCTTCTCAACCAAAATTTTTTTTTTTTTTTTCTTTAGTTTGTTTTGAGACTGCTCAGGAAGTACTTTGTATCTCAGGTCTTTCGCTTGGTTATGCTTGTTTCTTTTGCTCGGGTTCTGTCGCTTGAGCATGCTTGTTTCTATTGATCGGGTTCTGCCACTTGGGCATGCTTGTTTTTGTTTCTTGGATTCTATCACTCAGGCATGCTTGTTCATTTTCTATTACTTGGGTTTCTCTTCTGAGGCTCGAGTTTGTTTCTTGTTGCTCGGGGTGTTCTTTTCCTGAGTCACTCTGTTGCTTGGTCATCCTTGGCCCGATTTGCTTATTTTGGAGTTGGATCTGGTGGCCAACTTCTGTATTTAATCTCCATGGCTTATTTGATTTGGGGTCTCTCATTGGGATTTGTTTGGACCTAAATCTGGCTCTCACTTATGGATTTGAGCCCTGACCTTTCTTGGTGGACTCTTGTGTATATTTGTTTCTTTGTTCTTAGTTTAGGCATCAATTAGGAAGGAGGACTCAATATCAGATTGTAATATAAGATTATCTTTTGAGATATTGGAAGGCAGGTCTATGACCTCGCATGTATGAAGATCAAATTGTAATTCACTTAATGTATATGACCAAAATTGGGAAGGCCTTACAGCCCAACATGTAATGAGTTTGATCAATTATTGAAAAGGATACCTGTTGTTTCTTCTCTCACTATGTTGTTTTTTCTTCCGCATTATGTTGGCAAGCTGGTTTGGTAGTTGGGAGAGCCTTTGGCCCCATCTCCACTCCTTCCCTTGCGTCAGTTGGTATCAGAGCATTGGTGAGATCTAAGTTCCTTCTTGTAAACCCTAACCCTTGTTTGTGATATTTTTTTGGGTAGATTATGATCTGACCTACAATTGCAAAGGGATTCAAGATGGCTCATGGGAGAGGAAATGCAGATCTAGGTCTAGTTGATATGCTTAGATAGATGGTTGCTATAATAGAAGCTATTGAGATAGCCTAGTGCAGAGGAAGACATCTTGAATATGTTAGTGATGATAAATTGGAAGAGGTTCAAGGTGAAGTTGCACCTGCACCTGTGATGAATCAGGAAGTAGAGAGATTCCTGAGAGATTTGACAAGTTTGAAGTCCACACCTCAGTTTAATCCTCCTGACTGTAGTGGAAAATTAGATTCTGATGAATTGATTGACTGGATAACTAAGATGGAAAAGTATTTTGAATATGAGAATGTATCAAAGGATAAGAAGGTGAATATTGCAAGCACAAAGTTGAAAGGTCATGCATCCTTATGGTGGGAACATCTGCAATTGGATCAAAAGAAGAAAGGTAAAGACAAAATCAAGGTATGGGATAAGATGGTAAACAAATTAAAAGGCAAGTTTCTACCTTGCAATTATCAGATTAACCTAATTAGGCAAATGCAAAGTTTGAATTAGAAAGATAGATCAGTGAAAGACTACACTAAGGAATTCTATAGATTGGACATCAGATCTGAACATGTTGAAGATGAAGTAGAAAGAGTAGAAAGATACTTGAATGGATTGATAAGTTCTATACAATATGAGATCAGTTTGGTGAAGATGGAAAACATTGAGGAGGCATATCAATTTGCCCTAAAAGATGAGGAGAATTTGAACAGAAGATATGAACAAAGACAAAGAGGTAGAGGTGGTAGATTACCTAAAGGAAGAGGTAGATCTCATGGTGAGAATAGTAGATCAGAACCAGACAAGTCAATTTTAGATACATCTCAAGAAAAAGGAAAGACTAGATGGAAAAGTGGAATTTCATACCGAGGAAGAGGCAATTACTCCCAAGGTGGTTAAAGAAATTTTTTTTTCCAAGTAACTTGTTACAATTATGGTGAAGAAGGACATAAATCCTTTGAATGTACACATGCAAGAAAAAAAGTTGGCAGTAGCATAAATGAATTAGTGCAAGAAGAGTCACCAAATGAAGATGAGAAGGAAGGATAAGCAAGATCCTGTTAGAAAAAAATTATTCAAGACTAGATGTAGAGTTGCAGACAAAATTTGGAAGGTAATTGTTGATAGTGGAAGCTTAGAGAATCTGCCATTTGAGGAGATGGTTACAAAGTTTCAGTTGGAAAGGATGAAGCATCTAAATTCCTACCAAATCTTATGCATCAAGGATGAGCATACATTAATGGTGAAGGAACAATGTTTTGTGAATCTAAAAATTCAAAAATATTATGATAAGGTGTTGTGTGATATTATGCCTATGGATAGTTGTCATATTTTGTTGGGTAGACCTTGGAAATATGATAGAAATTCTATTTGGGTTGATGGAAAGAAATAATTTTTGTTACCTTTGGTTGAAGAATCTATTGGTGAGATTTGTACATCTGTGAAAGTTTGTTTGATGGAAGGTAGATAGTTTGTTAAGGATTTGAAAAGAAATGATATTTGTTATGCTTTGATTCCAAACAAACCGAGTTAGTATATAGAAGATGACATTCCTACAAAAGTTGAGAAGTTACTCACAGAGTACAAGGAGATGATTTTAGATAATGTAACTAATGGTTTTCCACCAATGAGAGATATTAGTCATGGTATGGATTTGATTCCTAGAGCTATTTTACCAAACAAAGCACCACATAGGTTAACACCGACCGAGAATGAAGAGCTTAACCAAAAAGTTCATGAATTGTTGAACAAAGGCTTGATCCAAGAAAGTTTGAGTCCATGTGCAGTACCTATTGTATTGGCACCTAAGAAGAATGGAGAATGGAGAATGTGCACTAATTCAAGAGCAATTAACAAGATCATAGTGAAGTATAGGTTTCCTATACCGAGAATGTATGACATAATGGATTGTTTGAGTGGAGCAAGATATTTTACCAAAATTGATTTAAAAAATGGATATCATCAAATCATAATCATAGAAGGTGATGAATGGAAGACTGATTTCAAGACAAAGGAAGGTTTGTATGAGTGGTTGGTTATGCCTTTTGGTTTAAATAATGCATCGAGTACTTTTATGAGGTTAATGAATGAAGTTTTGAAGAAATTCTTGAATAAATGTGTGATTATATACGTAGATGATATTTTGATATTTAGTAAGAATAGAGAAAATGCATATAAGGCAAGTGTTACAGAGATTAAAAGAGGAAAAGTTGTTGATAAATTTGAAGAAATGTTCCTTCATGAAAGAAGAACTTGTGCATTTGGGTTTTATAATTTTAGATGACGGTTTGAAGATGGATCCTGAGAAGGTTAAAGCTACACTTAGTTTGCCTACACCTGAGAATGTCACTAGGTAAGATCATTTCATGGATTGGAGAGTTTTTATAGGAAGTTTATTAAAAATTTCAGTTCTATTTATAATGTTCTGACTGAGACAATGAGATGAGACAAAAGAGAATTCAAATGGACACATGGAGCTGATAACATTTTTGAGGCTTTGAAGTTGAAGGTTGCTGAACTACCTGTGTTAGAATTACCTGATTTCACTAAGGTATTTCAAGTTGAATGTGATGTAAGTGGAAGTGCAATTGGAGCTGTGTTGACTCAGGAAGGTAAACCTATTGCTTTCTTTAGTGAAAAGTTGAATGATGCTAAGAGGAAATATTTTTTCTATGATCAAGAGTTCTATGCTATTGTTCAAGCTATGAAGAAATGGATACATTATTTGATGCCAAATGAATTTGTGTTGTATATTGATCATAAGGATTTACAATATTTGGGTAGTCAAAATAAGTTGAATCAGAGACATATGAAATGGGTAGAGTATTTGCAGAGTTTCACATTTGTGATAAAACATAAAAGTGGAGTTTCTAATGCATTGAGTAGAAGAAGATCTTTGTTGACTGAAATGAGACTTGAAGTTCTTGGTTTTGATGACATGAAGCATTTGTATGAAAGTGATCCTAATTTGTCTAAGTAGTGGAGAGTGTGTAGAGCACAAAATTCAAATCAATCAAGTAAGTATGAATACTATTTCATTCAGCAAGATATGGTGTTCATATGTATTTAGTTGTGCTTACTGAGAGGATCAATGAGAACTAATTTGATTAAGGAGAAATATAGTAGTGGATTGGCTGGACATTTTGGTATTGATAAAACATTGATTTTGCTGAAGGAAAGGTATTTTTAGCCTTAGTTGTATAAGGATGCTCAAAAATTTGTGAAAAGTTGTGGAGTTTTTCAAGTTGCAAAAAGAGTAAGTCATAATACTGGTTTGTATACACCAATTACTGTTCCTGAGAAACCTTGGAGTGATATCAGCATGGATTTTGTTCTTGGCTTACCTAGGACAACAAGAGGTAATGATTCCATATTTGTTTTTGTGGAAATATTTTCTAAGGTGACACATTTTATACCATGTAAGAAAATATCAGATGCATTACATATAGAAGATCTTTTCTTTAAGGAGATTGTAAGATTGCATGGATTACCGAGGAGTATCATCTATGACCGAGATAGTAAGTTTGTTATCTATTTTTGGAGAACACTTTGGAGGAATTTGGATAATGAGTTGAAGTTTAGTTCTACATTTCATCCACAGACCGATAGACAAACAGAGGTCATAAACTGAAGTTTGGGTAACCTGTTGAGATGCCTAGTTGGAGACACGCCAAATAACTGGGATTTGATGTTGGCACAAGAAGAGTTTGCATACAACAATTTAGTAAATAGAAGTATTGGAAAGAAACCTTTTGAGATTGTTCATGGCACACAACCGTGAGGTATATTAGACTTGAGAGACATTGTTGGAGAAGAGAAAAGAAGTGATGAAGCAGAAGAATTTGCTGAGTTCATGAAGACATTGCATGAAGATGTAAAATAGAAGCTAGAGAAAAGTAATCAAAAGTAAAAAGATAGTGTAGACAGATCAATAAGACATAAAACATTTGAAGTTGGTGATGCTCTAATAGTTCATTTGAAGAAAGGAAGATTTCCTATTGGAACATTTGGGAAACTAAAGATGAAGAAATTTGGTCCTTGCAGAACACTGAGAAGATTTGATAGTGGAAATGCTTTTGAAGTTGAATTACCTGATGACATGAATATATCACCTATATTCAATATTTTAGACTTGTATGAATATCATGAACCTGATGAATAAGTGACAATACCAAGTGATTATCCTAAGAAGAAGATAGAAGAAGTTGAACAAATTGTGAAACAAAGAGTTGGCATAAGTACAAGAGGAAAGGAATACATAGAGTATCTGGTAAAATGGAAGAATAGACCTATTGTGGACTATTCTTGGATTTCTCATTCTAAGTTGGATTCATTTCAGGTTGGACCTAATATATGATTTAGGGAATCATTTCTTCTACCGCAGGTGTCTGATGTAGGAGCATCTTGGGTCCTTGGAAATCATGTTCAACCAAAAATATGTTTGTTTTGTTCTTTAGTTTATTTGGAGACTACTCAGGAAGTACTATGTTTCTTGGGTCTGTCACTCCATTATTCTTTTTTATGTTTCTCAGGTTCTGTTGCTTGAGCATGCTTGTTTCTGTTGCTTGGGTTCTACCGCTCGAGAATGCTTGTTTCTGTTTCTCGGGTTCTCTTGCTCGAGCATGCTTGTTAATTTTTTGTTGCTTGGGTTTCTCTTCTGATGCTCAGGTTTGTTTCCTATAGCTTGGGGTGTTCTTTGCCTGAGTCACTCTATTGCTCGGTCATCCTTGGCCTGAGTTGCTTATTTTGGAGTTGGATTTGGTGGCCAACTTCTACATTTAATATTCGTAGATTTTTTTATTTGGGGTCTCTCATTGGGATCTATGTGGACCTTGTATGCACCCTAAAATGGTCGCCTAGACTTTGGGCCCCATTTCTTAATTTATCAAATCCCTGAATCAATATTTTCAAATATCAACAATATCAATTATATCAATTTCCTTGATCAAATCATAATC
>MU224095.1:234787-277973 GCA_018584345.1 Thuja plicata | reverse complement strand
TAAAATTCTTCTAATTTATTTAGTTGAAAGAAAACCCCTCTTTTAATTAAATAAATAAAAATCCCCACTTAAAGCACTTTATTTGTTGAAAAAGGAAATAAATTAAATGAAAAATTAAATAAAAATCTCTTTTTCTTCACATATTTCTAAGTGGTTGGTTTTTGCCTATTAATCGTAGCCTTTGATTTTTGCCTCTTAATCTCAATCGTTCACTTTCCTTTAAAAGGAGACCTCTCCTTCTCATTTTTATATTAGGTTTTCATAATATTGTTATGCTGCAGGTTTGGAGAGCAATTTTGGTGGAGAATTTGAGCACTCAAGCTCTCTTCTTGTTTTCTTTATTCTTGCATTCATAGCTCCTCATATAGATTAGAATCATGTTTATTTCCATAGATTAGATTTGCATTCATATTTTGTTTCATAGACTAATATGCTTTGTTATCATTTAGATTAGATGTCATTTTTATGTATTTGAATCTCTCGTTTCATGGTGTATTTGCAATAGACACAACTAGGTCAATCTGAGGGCCTTCATTTTATATTTTTACACATCCATGACTAGAGAGCTATGGATCAATATTTGAGGCCTCATTCTTGAGAAACCTTGAATGGAATGATTCATAGAAGTGTGACAACATTTATGCACACAGACCTAAATCTGGGTCTCACTTATGGATTTGAGTTCCAACCTTTCTTGGCGGACTCTTGTATATATTGTTTTCTTTGTTCTTAGTTTAGACATCAGTTAGGAAGGAGGACTGGATATCAGAGTGTAATAGAAGATTATCTATTGAGATATTGGAAGGCATTTTTGTGACCTCACATGTATGAAGATCAAATTGTAATTCACTAAATGTATATGGTCAAAACTGGGAAGGCCTTATAGCCTGGCATGTAATGAGTTTGATCAATTAATGAAAAGGATACCTATTGTTTCTTCTCTCACTGTGTTGTTGTTGCTTCCGCATTGTGTTGGAAAGCTGGTTTGGTAGTTGGGAGAACCTTTGACCCCATCTCCACTCCTTCACTTGCATTAACATAAGTACAAAGGAAAAAATTGCTAACATATTTACTAAACCTTTTCCAAAAGATTCTTTTGAGTATCTCAAAACAATACTTGGGGTGAGATCCCCTCCTTATGTTAATTAATTGATGTAGCAATGCATCCATCTAGTAGCTATCAAAGATATATCATATTTTAGACTTGATACTTGGATCTACTCCTTAGGGGGACTGATCGTAGGTAATGAATAGTTTCAATTGGGTGATTTTGCACCTGGTTATTTTAGGCATGAAGATTTGGAAAAGCTACACCTTGCAGAGTTATGATGATCAAAGATTGGTTAATGTCATCCTTTGCCATTGATGTCAAAGGTGGAGAGAATCAATGATGAAAATCACTACTATTTAGGGAAAGCTATGTTGAGGATATTGAGAAGATTGTATTGGAGAGAAGTTCAGGAAGGACTGTCTTGAGGATATTGAGAAGATTGTATTGATTACTTTCGGGTTTATAGATTTTCACATATGTTGCAATCAATGCCAAAGGGGGAGATTGTTGGAATTAGTTCTATTTTTGTTGTTGGCATTCATGTTTATTCACTAATGTCAACATATGTTTCTAATGTGGCTGAAGAGACTGGTTATTACTGTTACTTGGATGACTGACATAAGTGTACGGGTATTGTACGGATGTTTCAAAGCGTGCAAAGATAGGGATGTGTACAAGGATATGTTGTGATCTTATTTATAATATCACTTTGCCATATGTTTCTAATTAAGAAAGATACAATGGTTATATTGAAGACTGGATACTGGTCTGTGATAGAGAAGTTTGATAGAGTTAGTCTTTGATTTTTGAGGATAACTTGCATGCGATGTGGATTTGGGTTATGCGAGCTTGAGGAATGGAATAAGACATGTTGAGGAATTTTTGGTATGATTATTGAGTCACAAGAATCTTGGTGATTTCATCTATGGCATGTGATTTGGAGGATACCTATTTGGGGCTGACTTTGGAGATGAAGTGTGTATTATGGATTACGAGTGTGGATTACAGATCTTGCATTAGATTTAATGAGTTGTATTTGATGTTTACTTGTTATAGGTACCATGTGTATCTTAGCAAGGGGTTATGTGATCATTGTACATTGGGGAAGCTTAATTGGATGACCTAATTGATTATTGTAATAGTTTATAAAGGAGAGATCTTTTCTTGTTGAAAAGTGTGTGTGAAAATAGAAAGATATTTGTGGAAGATGCAAGCTTGTGTCTACTAGATGTAGAGAAGATATTGTGATTGTGATACTTCATTGGAACTGACCAAGAAAAGATATTTTCTATCAGATAGTTCACCAAATTGTATATCTCATATACATTTGTAATTCAAACAGTGAGTCCTGGGGGTGAATTTAACCTTCTTTAGGTAGTGTGCCTGGGCACTGAGCCCAATGTTACTCTTGACTCCTAACAGGGTCTGTCCTCTAAAAAGGAATATGTACTATAATGCATCAATAAGATCCTAACAGGGCTAAATATTTTAACAAGGATACTATACTCTCGGTACATTATTTGGGCGTGCTAATTCCCATCGGGGTTTTACCTTTAATAAGGTTTCCTTAACAACAAAGAATTGTGTTATGGTGTTTGAATTTATTGTCTTATCATTTGGATTATATTTTTGGTTTATAAAGTTTAATGTTTAATATTTTTTCTCACAACTGATTCACCCCCCCCCCTCTTAGTTGTGTTGGTGGACTGTTATTCCTAACATGGTTTCTCTAGGAATATCACTATCCTTACTATCTTTAGTTTGGGAAGAAGAATAAGGGTTATCCTTTATTTTTCGTGATAAATCATCTAGGAAATGTCTAACATCTACATCATGAATAATGTTTTGAATATTTTGATAAGGATCACACACATTATTGTCCATATAATTACTAGGAGCTATATTTTGAGGGATAAGATTAGGGAGATTAACATTAGGTTCATTAACAAAGGCCCTTATGTTATCTATATATCACATGTATTTAGTTAAAATGTGAAGGAGAAACACACATGAAAAATTGATAACATTTTTGAAATATGCCTTATAGTGAAGATATATATTATTTAACCTCACTATGACATATGAAAGAATACCATGAATGAATACACATGTAATGGAAGGCAAAAAATTGATTCACTCCATGTGTTTGATAAAGAGATGTAAGAAAGAAAGTAAGGACATAAGTGATTGCACACCGATCTAGTTTAGAGATTTCCATGTTAATCAACACTAAACTAGATCTCAATATAAAAATGTGGTAAATATAGGATCTACTATAATGCAAAAGAAAGACAAATCAATGCACCCAAAAGAGATGACACAAACAAGATTTAATGACCAAATCAGAAAATGTAATGCATGAAAGCAAAAAGCTCGCCAAAATGTGATGCGGAAAATGGTGATAAATGGTAGATCACCAAATTCAACATACATTGGAATACCAAACTCCCAACAAGGTGAATTCAATTTGCACAACCAAGAGAGTAAGGATGCAAATTCGTGATCCACACAAAATGTGGGAGATTGTTTGGTGAATTCCTTTATGATAAAGATGATGATGATATGTAAATATGATAAATGATTAAGTAAAGTAAATGAAATGAACTCACCTTGAAGCTAGGAGAGGAGGAACAAAATTCAAATCTAGAAATGATTGTCACATAATTGTTGAAATCAGAAACTATTCTGGATTTGGAACCCTGGCACCTGTATCTTCCAATTGTGAAATTTTTAGATTCTAAGGAATGTGCTAAATCAATTCAGCCTTGTCCTAGAGAATCCGAATCTAGTGAATTTTGTAGAGGATTATCCATTGGTTCTATATCTTTGAAAATTTGGGTTCGAGACTTCGCCACATGTTCCTTCACATAGAAAAGAAGGGAAATTTGTTGTGGGAAGGGGATTTACTTGGTCAAGCCCCTATATAGGAATTAACCTTGAAATGAAATATATGTAATAGAAATAATATTGTTATGTAATAGAGATTATATCTAAACAGTGAAATATATCATACCATGTAGATGCAATTATCTCTAAATATATGATCAAGAATGTTGATGCAATAACGTTAACTCAATAGAAAAACCAAAAGGAAATCATGTAAGATAAAACCTCATGTATTAGATGTTGTAATTCACCTCAATATTGGATTGAAGAAGAAGGAGAAGATGAAGACTTGATGTAAGGATGCAGATCTCCTTCCTTGATGTCAAACTCCTTTGCTTGGTCTCCGACGGGTAATAGAGCTAGATCTATGGAAGGAAATGGCTTGGATGCTTGATGATGAATGCCTTCAATTGATGTTTTCTTGCACTTGAATCTCTTGAAAGTGCAATCATATCTTGCATGTGTATCTTGATCATATGTATTATGGGATGTCAAAATGAGAGGAAGAGGTCTCCTTTTATACACATTTTGGAGCTCATAATTTGCAAGGTTGACCCCAATTAAGAACCTAAGATAAAAAACCATGCATAGGTGTCAGAGCCCATTAAATGAAAAACCCCATAACAAGGCCAAACTAACTCAAACTAGTCCAGGATAAGGTCGACTTGTCAAGGCAGGGTTTTTCAAAACTAGCCAGAGACCTAGGTTTGTGTGCTAAGAGAGAGATTTGAAAGCATTAGTTTATCATTAAATCAGTGTTGGTTTACTAAGAGGGGGGTGAATTAGAAAAATATTATTATTTAAAGCTTAAAAATCAAACTCTGATTCAACTCGGTGAGACAAACTTCTACACTAACCCATTATGCAATAACTTCACTATATCAACCAACAACTTAAGTAAACATAAAATAACATGCATAATGAACATTCAACACATATGAAACCAGTATTTAATGAGGAAAACCAATAGGGAAAAACCCATGTGGTAATTGTCACCCATAAATGAAAATACTCTCGTGAAGTATGCTCGGTTAAAAGCCAATCATGTTAAAGATTACAATGAACATTATTAAATATGACCCTGTTAGGGGATTTTCCTAAGATCTGTTAGGATCTTCATCTTGTTAGGAGTGGCCTAGTTAAAGGGCTTAAAACACTCTTTCTAGAATTTCACCTTTCACAAGGATTTACAAATAAGACTGTTAAGTCTACTCGGTTAAGAGATTTGTCTGCTAGAAATATTTTTGATTAAGGTAAATACATGTTTTGAATGGAACCCAAAACCTTTTATAGTTTAGAACAAAATATAAAAAACAATATCCCTTACACACATCAAAAGCCTATAATACAATGAGAAGTAGGACACCATCTAACCCCAGTAAAACCAATAAGACACAAAAAGCAGCCAAAAAATAGTTACCAACACATCTTCCAGGCAAACTACCGGCACAAAATAGAAAGAGAAACTACTTAATACTTTTAAAGGATTTCTTAGCCTCTTTCTACATATCTTCCATCATATCGATGGATTCTTTAAGGGCTTTCAGCTCCTTAGGAATCTCTAGAAGTTTCCTTTTGATGTTGCTTCTTGTTCTGGTTCCCGGGCCTAAACTCCCATCTTTTTATTCCATTGTGATAGTTGTATTCTCCAACATGTTGCTCTATAGATAGGCATACAATGCCTTAAGATTAAGCACAGAGACTTTAATCCCCTCATTTCTATTCTTAGGAATGATACTTATCATATTCCCATAATGGCTGATTTTTTCTTTCATATCTTTCAGCTTCTCCTCCACCAGAATAGTGATTCTGGCCATTGTCTCTTCATTCAATTTATTATTATTTACCTTCATCAAAAGATCCTTTTCTATCTTTTCCAGCTTAGATTTAAAGGGCTCTATGGATTCTTCCATCTTCTTCAAGTGCTACTTCATTTCATTCATATCCTTGATGATCTACTTCTCCATATTAGTGCCATGATCCTCATTACTCTTAGGGATTCTATCATCAATGTCAAACCCAAAATTAGTTTGGTAGCCTAAATCCTTTCTCTATTTTTTCTTATTTCTATCACCAGCCCTAAGATTAGGTTGCTCATTCAACTCCTCCTTGTCTTTCCCCTCATTCTCTTCTTCTTCTTTTTTATCCTCTTGATTTTCTTCTTCATTTACCCTATTCTCCTCTTCCTCATTCATGGGAACCTCCTCCTCATTCACATAATCATCCTTCTTGTTCACAGGATCATCCTCATTGTTACCAGGTTTTTCCTCCTCATTCACAGACTCATCCTCCATTTTCTCATCATGTATGTTCTCTTCTTTATTACCCTGAGGGGCTAGGGTTTGGTCTTCAGAATCCTCATCTCTATCCAGATTTTCCTCAATCTTACTCCTTTCCCTCTTCTTTGAGTCCACATTTTTTCTTTCCAGCTTGATTTTCTTGACATTCCCTTTAACCCTTTTAGGAATGGGTTCCTGGATGTGATTCCTAGAATACTCTACAATAAGAATGATTAACCCTTCATGCAGCACCAGATTGCTAGCCTTTTTCTTGTGCTCCATTGTGTTGTTGTTCTGAGAACTAAGTAGATAGAAAGGAAATGAGCCTTTCTTGTTATGTTTAAAATGGTTAACTAAAATAAATTGAATATTGTAGATTTTAGAGTAGTGCCCATCTAGAGTAAAATACTCTATCATAACCGTCAGAATATCATCCCAATGACTCTTAACCTTCTTTATATCTACATAATATCTAGACCCTTTTCTTAGGAGAGATTCTTCATCTTCAAATTTAGGAAGAATCTTAAAAGCTTGAGACCCCATACATTTGTTGTCCCTATAAAATTTCATACCTTCTATGGATAGCCTCGTAATCTTAGAGATTATGCTCAGCGTAAGCATAAAAGACTTACCCCATAAATTCACCTTGCCATTTTTCTAGCCATCCGCAAATTTTTTAGTTACTTCTTTGTTCTATCCATGCAATTTTTCCATGTACTGAGTCACCCCACCACGCTTTATTCTTCTCCAAAAAATTTTCTTTTGTTTCCATTTTGTGCAACCCAACGACTCCTCCCTTTTCAAACCACCTCCCATATTCGTAGAGAAATTCTAAGCTTTCTGAATACGAGTGGGAAAAAAAACCACTCTTCTGGTTTCTCTATTTCAAGATGCTAGAAAATATCCACAATCCATGTGAGGTAATGTTCTTCATAATTTTTGCATCCCTCGACTGACATCTTTCATTACCCTTAACCTTAAGTGTCTTGTTCATCATTAATTTTTGTATTAATTGTGCCTTCATTGTGATTAAGCTTATCATACTTGATAAGACTTAAGATCTCAATATTGAGATCCACTTCCCCTTTCCATCATTGAGTGACATCATTATGGGCCCCCACATTAGCAAAGCCATCCGTCAGCTTGTTTCCTTCACAAAATAGATGGGAAATATAAGTTTCCTAAAAAAATTGCAATAAAGATTTAATTTTATCTATTATATGGGCTATTGTCCATGAGGCCTCATTCTTGCCTTTTATACAATTTATTATATTTAGGGATCTCCCTCCAACCATAGTTTTGAATATCCAAACTCTTTAGCCAAAATCACTACTTGAAGAGTTGCCTTAGCTTCCGCTACATGGTTTGTCTAAATTCCCAGGGGGGCAGCAACAACTCCCAGACAATTTCCAGCCTAGTCTCTAATTAGACCACCCACTCCAGCTCTTCCTGGATTCCATTTTTATGCACCATCAAAGTTACCTTTAACCCATCCAATCGGTGGAGCAGTCCGTATGGTATTTTTCCTCAATGTTAAGCCCTTATCTTTTAGCCCTTGATTTTTCCTGCTGAGAATATCTATGAAGACCTGAGTGTTCTTTAGAGGAGAGTCTCTAGGGAGAGAACCTCTAAAATTTTCCATTAAGCTTCTGTAGATTTGGTTTGCAAAATTCTTGTAGGGAGTGATTTTTTTCTCTGAAAACTCTAATATTTCTCTCCTTCCAGATTCTCCAGGTAAAGTGGGGAAGAAACAAATTCCAGAGATCTTTAGAATCCTTTCCAAAAAAGGGGCAAAAACCATTGTTTTACAAGATCCTAAATTTTTTTGAGGTTTCACCCATTTGAAGTTGATTTGTTTGAAGATAGAATCCCACACCTTACAAGTATAAGAACAGTGAATCATCAAGTGATTGCTAGTTTTAGCTTCAGAACAACACATGATACATCTATTGGGCATATTAAATCCCTTTTTGCAAAGATTGTCCACTATAAGAATTTTGTTCTGAACAAGCAACCAAAAAATAATTTTAATTTTAGGAATAAGCTTATTGTTCCATACCTGAGAGCTAATGGGATGATCTTCCTAGATATGTAGAAGGGGAGAAGTAGAGGAAACAAAAAATTTACCATTTGGCTCAGGGCCCCAAATCAAATTTTCTTGTTCATTATCTCTTAAGAACCATTGATTAAGTTGTTTATTGACAATTTTGAGATTAACATCAAAAGAGCCTAAGTCTATCCAATCCTCATTGATCCAATAATTTGAAACCATTTCTACAATTATATCTTTACAGTCCAAAATAGAAGGCATCCATTCTTGATTCTCATTAAGAGCTATTTCCTTCAGCCATTTGTCATTCCAAAAATTAATCTTACTACCATTTCCCAGTTTACATCCAACCCCTTTTCTAACTAGGTTCTTGCCTTTACAAATATTATTCCAGATGAAGGACCCTTGGATGTCCAAAGGATTCCTTAACATTTCCTCTAAAGAGTGAAGATGATATTTACTCTTGAGAATAGAGTTACATTCCTTTTCCTCTTCAAAGATTCTCCATCACTGTTTGGCAAGCAAGGCCTTATTAGTATTTCTTATGCTTCTTATTCCAAGCCCTCCAAACTTACTTGGTTTGGAAACCACCTCCCAAGCCACAAGGCTAAACCTTTTCTTCTCTTCAACACCAAACCAAAGGAATATTTTCTAGTTTTCTTCAATCAAATCAGCATACTTGTGAGGAATTTTGAAGAGACTAAGAGCATAAACTGGAAGGTTTTGAAGGGTAGATTTCAGAAGTTGAACTTTTCCTGCTTTTCTCAAAGTAGCTCCTTTCCAACTAGCCAGTTTATTTTTAAATCTGTCAAGGATTCCATTCCAGAAAGACTCATTAGGTTTGATACATAAGGGAAGGCCAAAATAAGAGGCAGGGAATATCCCTATCTTACATCCAAGAATAGCAGAAATCTTCCCTTGTCTTTCTTCTATATTATTACTGAAGAATAAGGAACTTTTCTCCCAGTTTATAGATTGTCCAAAAGCATTAGTATAAATATTCAGATCCTTTTTCATATTCCTAGCTTCTTTCACAGAGGCTTCCCCCATCATGATAGTGTCATCTACAAATTGTTCATGCGAACATTTATGCAAAGAAGAGGAAGGATGGAGATCATAAATATGACTAGTTAGCACCATGCTATTTATGTATCTCCTGAGGCTTTCCACCATTATTACAAAAAGGATGGGGGATATAGGGTCTCCTTGCCTTAGGCCTCTAGAAGGGTGAAAAACATTAGATGATCCTCCATTAACCAAAACAAAGGAGGTCACAGTGGAAACCAGTTGCATTATAATTTTGACCACATCCTTATCAAATCCAAAAGACCTTAAGATATTAGAAAGAAAAGACTAGTCCACTTTTCATAGTCTTTTGACATGTCCAATTTCATTAGAAACCCTTATTTTTTGGAAGCTTAAAGGGAATGAATATTCTCATGAACAACTATAATGGAATCTAGAATCTATCTACCCAGAACAAAACCATTATGTTGGGGAGAGATCAGATTTGGCAATAAGCTCAGCATTCTAGAGGTAAGAACCTTAGAGATGATTTTGTATAAGGAATTACAGAGGCTTATAGGTCTAAAGCCATCAACAGTATTAGCTCTAGGCTTTTTAGGTATGAGGGCTATAAAAGTGGAATTTAATTCCTTAAGGATAGATTTAGTTCCAAAGAACTCCTTAACAATAGAAAAAAACATTTTTACCTGTAATGTTCCAAAAATATTGGAACAAAAACAACTGGAACCCATCTAGACCTGGGGATTTTTCTCCTTCAAAGGAAAAAACAACCTTCTTTATTTCAATATTCAAAGGAATGGGTTTAAGGAAAGAATTAGAAAGATTATCCACTTTGCTGGGAACTGAAGAAAGTAATTTTCCTTGATCTTCCATATTAAGGTTTTGTTCCTTCAATAACAAGGTAGCAAAGTACCCCAACATTTCTTCCCTTATTTCCTCTTCTTTAGAAATGATACCTATAGTAGTGGATAGGGAATGAATCATGTTTATAGCCTTGTATTTGAGATAAGTAAGATGAAAAAAATTAGTGTTCTTATCTCCATCTTTCAACCAGAGATAGTTGGATCTCTGCCTCCAGAAAGTCTCCTCCTTGGCTATAATGTTGTGAAGGTCCGCAAGAACATGATTCTCTTGGAATTTCAATATTTTAGTCAAGCCATTTCTTTGAATTTCTTGCTAGATATCTTTCAATTCCATTTGGATTCAAAAATATCCCCATAAAAATTCTTGTTCCAATGTTTAACATTAAATTTAAAATTGGCCAATTTCTTAACCACTTTGAACATAGCAGAACCTTCCACCTTTATGTTGGAAACACTGAGAGGGAGGGGGGAGGGGTGGGGGGTGAATCAGTGTTTGATTAAATATTCTATTTCAGAAATTTGAACATAAATTAAATAGATAACATATGAAGCATAACATAACACCAGATATGTTTACGGGAAAACCTTGATCAGAAGAAAACCCCGGTGGGAATTAGTACCCATAAATAATTGTAGTAGTATAATGACCCTGTTAAAGTTCCTTTGCTTTGTTAGGAGTAGTCTTTACAATGCAACTACAATGACCATATTAGGAGTCTTTACAAGAACCCTGTTAGAGGTGGTTGGCTCATTGCTAGAGCTCACTCCTCAATAAGATGAAGGCTACAACCTTTTGATGACTGATATATACTATATCAAAAAATGAACTGTTGTAATGACACTGTTGTCAGATTAGTTTCGTTTATGCGCTAATGCTTAAATCACTTGTAGATTTCTACTTCATATTGTCTTTCTCATATTTCTCTTCTTGAAATCTTCTCTACTTTCTCTTCGATGATACATTAATACAAAAGTGCATGTCTAATATATATATATATATATATATATATATATATATTCATGCCTGAATAGACGCAACTAAAAACAAGACCTTAATCAGCCCAAAAACAACATTCATAATGCTTCCAAACAAATTGGATTAAGCATGTTTACAATAATGTTTAAGACATAATTACTAACTTATTACAATAGGCACATAGCCTTTACAAAAAATAAGATTATACACTAATAAAAAACTGAGGTCGGCTCCATACTCTATTTTCTAAACTATTAGTGCACTTAATCTTTCTGTAACTTTTCCATACTATCATTCCATACCATGTGTGTATAGGGTAAACACAAAAACATATCATAGAGCTTATGTATGAACTTGCATATCTTGATTCATTCTGACGCACGTGCATTGGTGCTTTGATCGATTGCATATCTCTATTCTGCTTTGTCTTCTATACTTAGCCAATTTTTTCTCTTCAAAGTTTGCTGTCAAAACTTTATATGACTTTGTTGCCATAATGAAAACATAAAATAAGTCATATTCTCCTTGAGAGTCAACTTTCCAACAATCTCCCCCTTTGTCATTAATGGAAACAAAGGAATGTGGCCAAGTTACTCAAACTTTGACTAACACCAAAAAATTGTATATCATCCTCTTTTATTCATACTTCTTTACATATATATATAATATATACCTCATACATGCATACAAATAATTCTTTTCTACATTACTCCCCCTTTGATATTAATGAAAAAGGTGCCAAAATTGTAAGTCCTTGAGTACTTACTCCGAATATACATCTGGATAAGCAATCTGAAGAGTCTTGATCTCTTGCTGCCAGGATGCCTTTAGTGCATCAACTGTCTAAAGATGGGCACATAAGGAATATGTTAGCTTCTCCATCTTTGTCAGATCCAAGTAGGGTCCTTGATCATATGTAGCAATGGTTGTATCTATCTGTTTTATGTTCTCATTTAGAACAACTAGTTAAGGCAAAAGTGCATTTCTTAGTTGAGTATGCCTGGTTTTTATCTTGCTGATCTCCGACTTAGCCTTTTCAATCTTGTCTAACTACCCTTGATAGATATTATTGCATACATTAATGTATTGTGAGGATGGTTCAATTGATTTTCTTACACTTTCAACTAGGATATCAGCTTCCTCAATCTTCTTGATGTGCTCTAAAGTGAATTTTACACTGTCCATGCAGTTTGCTATTACTTTTCTACCTTTAGCTGATAGTTCTTTCAAGATTTCTTGACCAATCTTCAATGAGTTCAGATCTAAAGAGAAATTATTTATCAATTCATCTAATCTTTCCTTCTTGTACTTATCTTTTGTAATTTTAGTAGTAGAGTCTACTAAACTTGTGAAATGTGATTTGAAGCTTGTCAAGATGATGTCAACATCATCAACTGACTAAATCTTAGCCACTTTCTTATCTACTGGCACTAAGTCAATCAGAATGTTCACTCTCTCTAGAAAGAGAGGGTTTCTCATGACTTGTTTCTCTTTGGCTTTCTCCATGGATAGCACACTGATCTTAATCAAATCTTCTTCTTCCCAAGCATCTAGATTTGCTGAATCAGGGGTCAAAATTGACAACAATTATGGTTTGATGGAAGGAGTATGTATTAAATTCTAACTGGCATCCATGTATTCACTCTTCACAAGGATCTCCATAACTGATGTTTCATTAGTTTGATTTTCTTCCTCATTATTCAAATCTATTGAATATTTGTTTGGAACTTCATCTTGTTGTAAGGAAGTGTTGTCAGTGCATACCTTCTTTGTCTCTTCAATGATTACAAATTCTTTTTCAACTTTGTCCATGTCATTGTCAGAAGCAGTCATGGATATCTTAACATCATCAATCACAATAGTTTCTTCTGAATCTTTAGCTGTGTTAGAAGGTGTTGAAACTGTGGGCGTTGAATCCTGTGGACCTGTCATAGGCGTACTTGGATTCTCAGATTCTTTACTAAGTTTAGGAGGGACTGGAGTCACTTTTGTTGTAGGTGTCATTGATGGATACATATGTCTATCCAAAAATACTCGCTCAAATGATTTTTGAGTCTCTTCACCAACCAGTTCATACTCTTTGTTCATGATATGAAGTATTCTTATTTTGGTTCTGAGATGAGGTTTTACCAAATCCAACAGTATAGCTTTCTCATCATGTGAACAAATAGGGAGAAGACTGTCTAAAGTTTCCTCTCTAATCCTCATATCCTCTTCAATTTCTTTCCTTTTCAATACATCTAGTATGTTCCATAATTTGTCTGGTATGACTATTTTCAGCTCTAATACTGTCCTCTTAAACTTGATCATGTGAGAGATAATCATAGAATGAATTTTTGATTTGTCTATCTCTTGGTATTTGTCATAGACATTCTTAATAGATTCTAGTCTTCCTTCATTAACAATTATGTTCTTTAGGACTGCTAGACTAGGTCTGAATCCTACCTCAGGAGGGGCTTGAGTGTCCTTTATGTTGCTCCTTGTTGTCCTTGAGGATGGGTGACCTGTGGGAAATTTCTTCCTCCTTCTAGTCAACTTACTTGGTACTAATGGTGGAGATGCTTCCAAGTTAATAGTAGTTGAGGACACAGATGTTCCTTCATTAGATTTCTTCATCTTCTTCTTGGGAATGTCATCAGATTTCTCTATTTTTACTTCTGCAGGAGTTTTCCTGAGTTCTTTTGCAATCTTAGCTTCCCTAGCTTTATCTAGGTCATCTTGTGTAACCCCATGAACTTTTAGGATATTAGATGTAATCCTTGATGCCTTTCTTTTATTGTCTACACTGTATAAGACAGAATCAACTTTATTTGTCTTTTCTCTGTAAGTAACCCATCTAGGTTCATTTGGGTCCTTAGGTGCAGATAAGAGGACTTGTGCATATCCTTCCAAAACTTTTTCTTCAACTTCATATCCAAGTGGGTGAATCCATTTTGTTCTAGGCTCAACTGCCTCTTGTTATGCCCTGCATACCTATCCCTACATTTTGTGTGAAAAATGTTGGGACCCCTCTTTTTTCTTTTGGCTCTTGCCATGTTTTCTTTGTTTTCTTTGCTTTCTTCTCTGGGCTTTCCCTCCCGTGAGGTTTGTTTTCTTTCTGGTTTTGTCTTTCATGCCTTTGGGACCTGGTCCTGGAGTTTGTTGTTCTTTCCAGAGCCAGATTCTAAACTCTGGGATTCTCCGCCATGATGCCATCTTCTCGCAAGAAGATATGGTTGCATGGAATGCCCAGGCTCGGAGCCCGGAGGTTTGCCTATTCTGGAGTTTTTGGAGGAGAGAGTAACTTAATTTTACCTTGGGTATAAATAAAAATTACCTGCCACTTTTACAGTTACCATGATCAAAAACACTTAGAGCTTTCAGAGATTCCTAGGCGATTAAACTGTGATTAAGCTACGAATTACTCTGTGCTTAGTAGTTGATTACAAGCTGACTTTCAGTGGTGGTTAAGTGATTGTTCAGAAGTTGAGATTGTTGCAGAGTGCTCTTGTTGCCCTTCTCTCCTTTCTTTCCTCCATAATTCCAGGTTGGTTCTCTGGTTTCTGCCCTTTTTGTTCTTTCTGGTTTTGTTTTCATTTCATTCTCTCTCATTTTGTGGTTTCCATTTTTTTCATGTTTCACTTCTGGTTTGCCTCCCGTTGGTGGGTTGGCTCTACCAGGGGGTTGTCCACCCTCTATACAATTGTAATCTAGTGTTTATAATGTACATTTTCTAGGGTAGGCCTTGGGAATGTGTAAATGTGTATAGTCATGTAAATAGTCTATAAAAAGCTTGTAAATACTATGTATTTTAATATGTATATGTTTCAACCTTCAGCCCTCTATGATTTTGTATATATATCTAGTGTATATCCTTCTAGTTTTGGGTCAAGATCACTGTGCTTTTGTCTATGTTTCCTGAATTTGTGAGCCCACTTGCACGACGAAATACCATCTGGTTGGAACTCGGCTCTTGGCTGGTTTCAATCATGGTGGTTTCTCTCTCTGTCGTTGAGTCAGTTTTTATGGCACATTTATTTCCCATGCGCACATTTAAGTTCCACCAAGTGGCTCTCATCTGGCATGGATTCAGATAGTTGGCATCATCATCACCATAACTCCTATTTATTGTATGGCCATGTGACGCTCACGTAAGCCTGACAACTCATCTTACGATCATGTTTCCCAACGGTTAGTTTTTTGGACTCCGAGCCCTACGCCCCTGATTAGCCTGTATCTTACTTCCATTAAACATGCTAAAATCCCTAGGCCCGAATAGTGGTTGAATTCCCAAGTCTACATTCTATGCATATCTTTTTCATATTTTGACAAAAACTAACTTTTTAGGTGAAATGCACGATGCGGTGGTAAGTTCTCCAAAATCTGGAGTAGCATTTTATCTTATGAAAATTTTAATGGTCACCTTACCTCGCAGGTTTTCAACACCACACTCATCATGTCAGAGGTGTCTGCATCTTCTCCACTTGGGAGTCTAGATCTCCCCACCACGGCATTGATAGGGTAGCTGTCAGGTCTAAGATTGAGAGGGCCCTAGAAAAGCTTCCCCTCAACATGAAATATTTGAAGGAAAATACTATTACAGGGTCAAAGATCGAATCCAAGGTTCAGCTAATTGCCAAAACCAGTGTTAGAATGTGGGCAAAAATACAAGCCCTAGTCAAAATGATGTTCATCCAACAAACGGGTGGGGACCAGTTGGCCATGAATGTTGGAGAATCTAGGATTCTAAAGGCTACATTCTTCCCATGTTCTGTGCAAGCTTTGGAACTTATTTTCAGTCTGGTTGTGTGCTACAACTCCTCCGTTCGGGCTGTCATGCTCCCCGCCCTAGTCCTAACCGGCTATCCCACGCCCATGGTATCCCTAGATGCCACAAATTTTTAGGTAGGTTTGGGGATCCCTTAGTTTGATGAAGCAGCCGTCGTCACCCGATCTGAGGCTTTGGGGCAATTTCAGCAGCTGGAACTCATGGCCCGACAGTATTTGAACAACAACTGGCCGAAGACCCCAAAGAAGGATTCCAAAAGAATGAAGCTGGAAATCCCCCAATCCAAATTTAAGAAAAGCATCTAGATGGGGATCATACCATTATGCAGGATCTTTGGGCAACCCCATGCTTGGGAATTCTCAGGATGGATGTATTACTTCCTATTGGGCATCTCCTCCAGGGAATAGTATTTTGATTGGGCCGCCATCATTACAAACCATGTGGACTCCCGGTTCCTTTAGGTGGCCTGGACCTCTAAATTATATATGACATCCTATGTTCTCTAGGCCCTAGCACAACAAAACCTTGTCACAAATAGGCTGCTCACATCAGGTGTACTTGGGGTCGGCCCAGGCCAAAAGGCTCCTTGGGATTATTTCCCACAAATCCAATGGGAGGCTAGTTTCCTCAGCTTCTACCAAGTGAATGATGCCTTTGTTTACTACAATCTTCTCACACCTACCTGGGACTTCGGGTACTACCTCTCTAAGGAGGCAATAGATTTGGTTAGAAGTTATGGCCACTACTATATCCAGTTCCAGCATCATACTTATATTCGGGTAACCGGCTTCTCTAGAAAACCCTATTTGTTGCCCAAGCACTATGGGAACAAAATAATTCTTTTGGAATATTGCCAGAAAATTTTGGAACTACACACCCTCTACACTGTAAAGAAGGTAATAAATTTTCCATTCCCAATCACCTGTGGGAATTACTCATGTAGTCTGGCCATAGCAAAGGAGGCGGACAACAAGCTTAAAAGCTTGGGCTTAATAAAATTCTATCTAGCATGGAAGAACTTTGATCTGCTAGGAAAAATAGCAATGAAACTTACCCGGGCATCAGAGCCCCACATATTCCACATGGAGGAATTTTAGGAAGATTACCAAGATGACCTTAAAGTTCGGAGCTGGCACTTCATCTAGATGACAATGGAGATGATGGAGAGGCTAAAGCTTCAAAAATTCCTGGATGACTTCTCAAACACTGGGTCCACAATAGACCCTCAGTACAAAGAAAAGGGAGTAGACAAGATGGCTCTCCCTCTAATAGATTGGAATGCCTAGGAGGGGCCAACTATTGAAGATATCACTCTCGACGTGGTCGAGTGTAGCCACACGTATTTCAAGAAGGCATGCTCAAGAGTGCATGTAGAGTTGGCCCGACAGTGCGGGGCTTGAATTTTGGGGCCAAAACCTCTTTGCAAGGAGAGGATAAAGGAAAAAGAATAATGGGGACCCCATCACAAATCCCATGTGCAACCCCCATAAAAGAGAAAATGTAACAGATGCTGGTGGTCTCCCAGCAGATGAAAGATAAACTAATCATGTGATTGGCCACCCTGATACTCATGACTGGGCCCATTCGTCCTCCCTCTTCCCCTTTGCTGGTAGCACTGATGGTCTGAGAAACAAGGACTAGAGAAGAAGAGGAGAACAAAGCTATAATGGATACAGGGCCCCCTTTGGTAACCAGGAGAAAGAAAAAGAAGACTAACCCTCAACCAAGGGTAGAGCCAGAGCTTGGGATGCTAAGCATCCAAGAAGTACAAATTGTTTCTTCCAACTCCCCCGAGATGGACAAAGAGCCTAAGGATATCCCGGAGAAATCCCCTCAACATGATAAGTGTGATGATTTATTTGGAACTGGTGAATTTGGGAACTTAAAGGGGGATATCATAAAGGCCATGGAAGAAATTGTTGTACAGGAAAAAATCCAAGATCCAGAGCCTGCACAAGAGCAGGAAGCCCAAGCAGAAGAAGATAAAGGACAGGAATAGGTGGATATCTCCAAAGTCCTAGAGATATAGGTTATAGGGGCTGAGGAGGGAAGGCAGACATAGGATGAGCAAACGACATTGGTTGGGGAAATTGGACCCACGGGAGCAACCATGACCCCAATTGTTGTGCTCCAAACGCCGCCTTCGAAAGTAACATTTGGGGAGGTGATTATAGAATCCCAAATGATGAATCTTGGCCTGACACCTCCCCCACCTCCAGAGAATACACCAGTTGAGGAGAGCATCCCAGTAATAGAGGCTGATGAAAAACAACAACAAGATGAGGAGAAAAACCTCGGGGAAACAAATAATGATCCTAACATTGTCAAGGATACAGATACTAGGGAAAAATATACAAGGACCACCGGGGTAAGTATTTCCAGTGAAACTGAAGATACAAGGAAGGAGTCAGAAACAACTCAGACCATAAAAGGGGCACAACAAGATCTCTGGGAGAAATCACAGGAACAAATTATGGCTACAAAGCCACCCCTACAACCACAATGGTTGGTGGAGTCTCGCAAGAGGAAGGCCTCGGTGACCCCTAAGGCCCATCTCTCCTTGGAGGAGATGATGGCACAAATGCAGAACCCTCCCAAGACCAAGAAGGCCTAGATAGGCCATACTCTTTGGACTAGGCCATGCAGAGATACAGTCGCGGTAATTGTAATACCTTCCCCAAATGTAGACAAAGCAATGACTAAGGCCGATGTGTACTCCATCACTGATATATCACTGAGGAAGAGAGGAAAATAGGGTAAATTAGACCTATTAAAAGAAGCAGCCAAGGCAGTGGAGGCTCATTATGAAAAAGAGGCCCAAACATTTAGGGAAAAAAAAGAAAAGAATGCAAATCTCATGGGGTTACTGACAGAGCTTGCACAGCCTCTTACTGTCATTCCCCAGGTGCCTCTACATCTGACGCACCGCTCCCTCAGAGTGACATAGATTCATTAAGGGAAATGAAAAGAAAAGCCCAGGAAGTTGATGAGTGGGTTACGAAATAGTTGGGAAACATCTGGCATTTCTTAATATCCACACTCCTAGACTTGTATGTGGCCAGCAATGTTCTACATCGGGCTGAAACTACTATCTCCATCTGGGAGGGAGACATTGAAAACTATGAGGCATGGAAGGCCGAGATGGAAGAGCTCATCGGCATTAGAGAAGAAATTGTCTCTGAGGCCAAAATTCTAGGAGAGGAGTCTTTTGACTTTGTACAGACCCAACACTCTAGACTTGACCTCGCATTGGGGGTAATCAAGCAATTGGTAGGGGTTATGCATAAAAAATTCTAGGAAGTTCAATATTCTTTCAATTTGTACAAGTCATTTGTCTCAAAGGTCTCCAGAGCTGATCCCTTTAGCACTGAAACATGCACCTCAGAGGAATATGTCCTAGGAAAGTTTAACGAGCTAATGGAGTCTCGATATGGATCCCCAGAGGGAATGGATGGAGAAAAAATGGTAAGGCTCACTCGCATGGTGCTTCAAAGTCAAGATGTGACCAAGATGGCTGCAGAGTTCAAGGCAAATGTTCCAGATTTGGATGAGCAAGTGGAGGTAGCCAAATACCGCCAGTCCGGCCTTAAGGACATAGACAAAGATGGAATTTCCCAGCTCCTGCAGATCTTCAATGATACCAAGGAACAATAAAATCCTCTAGCCTCCAGAGATTATCATCGGGAGATGTAATTTTGTATTCATTCATTCATTGGGGTGCGAGCTCCTAGATCCCAGAGTCCCAAATCCAATATCATTTTTGAATTCTTTAAAGTGACCCATGTCTCGGCTCCCAAAACTGACCGGTCACTTTCAAGGTAGTCAATAAAGGGGTGTCAAAAAATAGTAACCATAACAAGGCACATCGGCTCAACAAGAGGGTTCTGACAGATGGTCTTCCCAAGGTGCTGCTTCAACATTACACCTAGCACATCGAAGATAATGAGTCAGTCTCCCATTTATGAGGCATGTAGCCTCGATCCCCGGGGGATCAGATTTCTTCTTTTCTCCTCCCAGCTCCCTTCTCGAGGCTGATTCTTCCACTCCTCTCTTCTTGTCTTATTCTTCTGAAAACTCAGACCTTTTTTGTTTTGAGGTCTTTTGTAGCGTGGTGCATGTAGTATCGACCACCAGAAATAGTATTATATTGTTAAGTGTAAAATAAGTTAGGTTAGTTTTAAGTCAAATCTTGTGTATAAATAATAAGTTTGACCTCATTCCAATAGTCGATTGATGATTTTGCAGTCCATATCTAATAGCATTTCATTTTTCTCAATTCTTAGTTGTAGAGCTCAATGCTCCTTAGTTTTAGAAGATTTTAGTAGTTAAATGCTCCCCTAGAGCCACCATTGTAACACACACCAGTGCTTGCTAGAGATATATTAATGAAGAAGGAAGGGTTCTATCAATGACGTTGTTAGCATTCTGATCTCTGGGTTGACAGTATTTTATGCTTTATGTTCTTATGTCCTTTTCTCTAATAATTCAAGTATATTAATGACCTTCTTTTCCTCTGCTATTGATTGAATATGAACTGATGGTTCCATATTTCTTCAGTATTTAGTGTAGCATGTTAGATCATGGTTGATGTTTTGAATGTTTGGCATGACTATAGGTAGATGAAATACTTCTAACTCTACAATATCTTTTGAATTTTATTTTGTTAAGTTAATGAATTCTTGCAGGAAGCCCCACTTACCTAAATCCCTAAAGAAGATGAGCCAAGATAACCAGCTATCCCCCCAAACAAAATAGTCACATTCCCAACTAAACTCTCACACTGTCGAGACCTGACTCTCACATTCTTGAATGCCTGAGGAATCTCATTTCCCTGGACAACCTTTACAGGAAAAGTTAGTTGGTACCCCGGTACCTGGTGACAACTTACATCTATTAAAGAACTCGGTCACAAAGTCCCATCAATAGAAAATGGTGCTAGAAGGAGGGCATGAACTCGTCCCCTTTTGAGTATTTAGATTTTACACCACTCGAAGGTCCGAGCCATAGTTTTAGGAGTCAAGCCTTCAGTGAGATTGGATCATTTTCACTAGCAATATTTGAAAGAGTCCTTAGATCAAATCCCACTCCCAGAAGGTTTGTCAAACTTGAGCCTCCCGCTCAAAATAAATGGACCCCAAAAGCCAAGTCAGCCAGCATTATCTGGGTATCTAGCATGTCCCAAAATACTCAAGTCCCCTAGTTAACCCCAGGAATCAACATCCAACATAGTCAAAAATTGACACCCCCAATGGCTGCGTATTTTGGAAATACAGGGTCCCCGATGGGAACTTTTCTGGGTGTAGCCAATGATCTACCTTCGCAACCAGAAAATATTTGTCCCTGATATGAGCACTTAGGCTCACAAACTGTAGAAGAGCATCTGCAAGCATACATAGATGCCATGAACTGACACCAGATCTAACATCAAGATGTTGTGACCTAGATGTTCCCTCTGTCCCTGGGGAAGAATGAACTAAACTAGTACCTTAACCTTCCTGCTAATTCCATCAATAGTTGGCAGGATATGGAGGATACCTTCCTGGCTGCCTTCCACATACATGTGGACCCAGCATGGTCCCATAGCCAGTTCATTTCTATCAGGAAGGAAGAAAATGAGCCCCTTGCAACATTCAACCACCAGTTCCAATGCGTCTTGAAGCGGTGCATGGGCCCCTTCATCCCATCTGCGGATGTAACTATCCAGACCTATCTTAATGTGATAGACCCCTTCATTTCCACTTTCCTCTAGAGAACTACTACCCCCGGTGACCAGGATACTTTGGCGAAGGTTTACAACCTAGCCTTAGAATTGTCCCATGGTCTTAATAAATCCCTGGGTGGGATTGGGCAGAGCATGCTATTTAACATGATACCCAACGGAACTTTGTATGCCAAAGGATATAACCCCAAGCAAGCAATGGGCACCCCCATGATGGCTATGAATCCCCAACCACCACTGATAGACCAGCAGGCCCAATATGTATATCCATCTCAAAGCTAGACAATGCCAGGTCTAGAATCCTTTTCCTAGAACCAGCCACAACAAATGCAACAACCACAGACACAACCACCTAGAGTGCCTTTCTTTCAATTGTCCATGGCTGGAGGATTGCCGCCCTTAACTCCAGTGAATGGTGTCGCTTTCCTAGGAAACCAACAACAATAACCATCACACTGTGATGTGAATACCTAGTTGACTGCCAAGGTTGAATCCCTCTAGTGAATGTTGACTACACTGATCGTGGACCTAGGTCAACTAAAGGCAGGGTCCTTTACACCCCACAACACCAATCCCCAAAGAGGGAATATTTTCTCTGGCCAATGAAACAACAATGTCGGAGGGAGAAATTTCAACAACGGGCCCTAGCCCAACCAACAACAATGGAACAACAATGCTAGTACCGGAGGTCCTCCTCTAAACCAAAACACCAATTAGGGTGGCGTTGGACCTTCCCATTTTATGCTAGTCATAGACTTCCAGCCCATGACCAACTGGTGTAGATTGCATGACATAGGCTCTCATAATAAGGTAAACTATGCCATGCTGGAGAAAGTCATCATGATTTTCCAGCTAGACAGATAAAAATATTCTGATCCTACTCCCCTAGAGCCTCCTATACAAGAGCCCACTCATGATGCCTTCGCTTGTGAGACCATCTTCTTTGGAATAGGCACAAAAGACAAAGAAAAACCTAAATTACAAGGGTTCCTTGATGAATCTATTCTGGCCTTTGAGGCCAATGCCTTCACCAACCCACAGATTCCCTAGAAAACTTGGAGTCAGGTTGGTAAAGGACTAGTTTATACACCCACACCTCCTAAAGACACTCCTCCCCGGGACAACATGACTGATCGGTTTTTCCCTCTAAAAGGCCCTAGCTCTAACCAAGCTAAGGACCTAGCTGAGGGAAGCCACCAATTCCTAGGAGGAAGGTTTGACATCATGAAGGCGTTAGAACAAACCACCACCTCTATGACCTTGATGGAGGTTTTGCTAAATTGTCCTAAGCAGAAGAAGTCTCTCCTAAAGCTCTTGGGAAACCTGGAAGCTATTAGTTTCCCACCCAAGACTGTCTCTTTTGAGGATGCCAATGCGGCTGTCTTTTGGGGAAATACTGAGGATCCTCCCTTCCTACTAGGCCTAAACATACAAGGAAAAAATGTACACAACTTCCTAGTAGGTTTTAGGGCTTCAGGCAACATCATGCCTTTATCCATATGCCAGAAGCTTAGATTCCACCCCACCCCATCTAATGGCACATTAATCTAGCTAGATAAAATAGCTATAAAAATGGTAGGTGAACTGAAGAACATCTGGATTCACCTTATCTAGGACCCCAGGATAGCCAGCACAATAGGTATCCAAGTGGTGGACATCCCAGAGACTTATGAGATGTTACTAAGTTAGAATTGGTCCAAGTCCCTAAACGGATATTTCTCGACCAACTTTTCCCACCTATGGTTCCCTTGGGAAGGAGAATCTAACTAGATCTGGGTTGAAAGTGAGCTCTGAATGAAACAGAAACTCACCAAAGTTGGGAGGGTGAGTGAGGTACTCTTCTCTGAGAATTCCCTCGAGGTATACCAGCCCCTTGAGATCTTAACATTTGATTTCACCCCTAGGGAGGATCCCATAGTTTTACAGAGAACCCAGGACCTGGAAGAAAAATTGAGGGGTGAGGTTAACTCTCAAGGTGCCGCAGTGATGCCCGCCACACTCTTGTCTGGCACATGGTGCTGGGTGCATTACCAGAAACATTTGGAGCTAGAGTGTGAACCTTTCCTTACCACTGCTACCTGACACATCAACACCCTCTAGGAGGAAGAACACATAGCTGATTCCTCATAACCCAGTACTTCTACTAGTAGCACCTATGCGGCACCATTTGTCTGGGGATCCCAACTAGAATTCTCTCTAGATACAAACCTCACCCATGTACCATCAACACTGGAGGGAACTCCTCCCAACCCTCCCAAAAATAATCCAAACACCACTTCATCTTCCCAGCCCCATGCAACAAATGATGACTTGTGGACAATTAAGTTTGATGGGTCCTAATCCAAACAAGGTTATGGGGCTTGAGTGGAATTGATCAACCCATGGGGAAAATCCTTCCTTGTGTCCTATAGGCTGCAGTTCAACTACATGAATAATGTCACAGAGTACAAGGCTTTTTTCCTCAGACTCCTATTTGCACTAAGGAAAGGAATCACTCACCTCCGGGCCCTGGGTGATTCAAAATTGATTGTTAAACAAGTCTGGAGTCAATATACCTGCCAGGATAAGAGGTTGGCTATATACCACAACCGGGCATGTAGCCTTATTGAATATTTTGATGCCTTTGGTATCGATCTTATTCCCCATAGATGAAATTATGTCCCAGATGCCCTTGTTGTTTCTGTCAGCACGCTTGAGCCAATGGATAGCTTGTGACTCTAGAGATTCTCTGTTGAGATGATCCCCACCCTATCCATTTTAGACAATGTCACCCATTTTTAGGTCTTTGAGGATGATCAGCATATCTTGGCCTTCATGGCCAATGTTGGTGTTTTCAAAGACCAAATAGTGGAGGAAAGAGATCACGATGATACTAGACAAGGTGACGAAGATGATGGGATCATGGACCTACCAACCAACACCATCCCTAAAGGGATGGTTGCACTTGAATGAATCTTTAACTTGGACCCTCGGCCAGCCTGATGAAGAGAAAATGATACACATTGGCACCTCCTTCTCCCCTGAGGAAAAGGAGAAGATTATCGTGGTTCTCCAAGAATACATAGATGTAATCGTGTGGGTGTATGAGGACTTGAAAACCTATGATACATCCATTATGACTCATACTATCCCACTCAAACATGATGCTAAGCCTTTCTGGAAAAAGCAATGACCAATCAACCTGTTGATCGAGCCTCTGATTTATCAGGAGGTCCAAAAACTACTACCAGCCCAGATAATCTTTCCAATCTAGCACACTACGTGGGTTGCCAACCTTGTCCCTATGAGGAAGAAAAGTGGTGAGATCCTCCTTTGCATGGATTTCTAAAATTTGAACAAGGCATCTAAGAAAGATAATCATCCTCTCCCCTCATTAGATGAGGTATTGCAAATCGTGAATGGATCACAAATGATGTCTTTCTTGGATGGGTACTTTAAGTATAACCAAGTCATGGTTAAGTATGAAGATAGAGACAAAACTACATTAACCACTAAGTGGGGAACGTTTGCCTATTGAAGGGTGCCCTTTGGTTTGATCAACATAGGGGCTACATTTCAAAATCCTATGGACATTGCATTCAAGGGCCTTGTGAACTGGTGCATAATTATCTACATGGATGATTTGACCATCTTTTTATGGGACGGGAGTGATCATTCTGCCCACCTTGCCCAGATTTGTGAGAGATGTCACCGGTATGAATACCCCTCAACCCTAAGAAATGCATATTCAGGGTCACTGAAGGGAAGTTTCTTGGGAATATTGTCTTTGAGAAGGGTATATCCATTGACCCTGAGAGAGTCAAAGCACTGCTAAACCTACAAATGCCCGTCAGCAAGAAAGAAATGAGGTCTTTCTTTGGAAAGATTAACTTTGTCTGACGGTTCATCACTGGATTCACCGAGATTGTAAAGCCACTCAATGAGATGATGAAGAAAGATACCAAAACTGAGTGGAGTCTTGAAGCAAAGCGGGCATTCGCCTAGATTAAACAAATGATAACGGAGGCCCCAGTCCTGGCCAGTCCAGATTATTCCTTCCCCTTCTACATTTATTCCTTTGCTTCATCGCATTTTGTCATGGTAGTTTTGACCCAGAAGGTTAAAGGGGAAGAATGACCAATAGATTTCATGAGCTCTCCCTTTAAGAACACCAAAGTTTGGTATTCGCCTTTGGAAAAATAGGCCTTTGCTCTCATTCACGCCATGAAGAAATTCTGGCATTATATTCTCTAAAACAAAGTGCATGCTATCATCCCAGACTAGGTAGTAAAATCTCTACTGATGCAGAGTGAGTTGGGTGAGAGGCAGGAGAAATGGATGGCCATTGTCCAGGAATATGATTTGGAAATGCAACCCATGAAGATAGTCCAAGGCTAGGGACTATGTAGAGTGATGGCAGAAGAAACTCCACACATTTAATGTCAAACATATATAGTGGAGTCCATCACTCGAGATCCATGGTACATAGACCTAGTGTACTTGTTGTTGAATAATCAATGCCCAGAGGGATTGCCTCCAAATAAAGGCCTCACCTTGTGGTTGAAAAGTGCACACTTCATGATCAAGAATGCCACACTTTTTCATAGGAACTATGAGGGAGTGTACCTCCGGTGCATCAATAGGGTTCAAGCTGCAAAGATAATCAAAGAATTCCACAGGTAGTTTGGAACCGGGCATGGCTCAGCTGACGCCACTGCCCATTAGATCCTCCAGGATGGATACTATTGGCCTTATATCTTTAAGGATGTCTACACTCATGTCACGAAGTTCCATACTTGCCAAACCGCGACACATCGTGAGTGGAACCCAGCTATGTCTTTGCAGCCGATCTTCAAAGCTAGACCCTTTGCCCAATGGGCATTTGACTTTATGAGAGAAATCAACCCCAACTCATCTGCCAACCACTGGTACATGCTAACTACTACCAATTACTACACCTGGTGGTCTAAAGTAATACCTTGTAAAAACAACACGGCAGGTGTAGTCATAAAATTCCTAGAAGAAAACATCGTCACAAGATTCAGAATGCCCTTTTCTATAGTATGTGACAATGGCCTAGAATTTTCTTTGGTGCAATTACTTGAATGGACCTATGATAGGAAGATCAATCTAAAGTTCTCCAAAAAATATTACCCCCAGAGGAACCGTGTTGTTGAGTCGACCAACAAAAATTTTCTTGAAGTGATCAAACACCTGTTAGAACATAATCCTCGGGACTAGCACCAAAATCTAAGATTCACCCTCTGGGTAGATTGTATTCGAATTAAGGTAGCCCTAGGGACATCCCCATTACATCTAGTCTATGGCCAGAACCTAGTATTCCCCATTAACCTACATATCCCAGTTTTACAATTTATGCAGGAATTCAGCAACTGGGACAATATCGTGGAGGCTCGACTCCTAAATCTGGTGTGAATAGAAGAACAAAGAGACGTAGCCATTGAACAATTTGTGTGTCACCAAGTAGTAGTGAAATGATGGTTTGACCGAAGAGCCCAGTACAAAGCCTTTCAAATTTTAGACTTGGTCCTCTTGTGGGATAAGGCCGAAAAAAGAAAGGAAAGCACACCAAATTTCAATGATTCTGGCTCAGACCATATTTGATCTCAGAGATCTATAGGGAAAATACCTATAGCCTCAGTACCATGACCAGAGAATTCATTCCATTTCTCATCAATGGATAGTTTCTCAAGAATTATTTTGAATGAGGTGAGTTTGTCCAGAATTGTACTATATGTAAATCTTCTCGCTTGTACCTATTCCTTCTCGGTGCTCCGTTTGGGGTGCCTTGTCTTGTAAATAGTTTTGTTGGCTGACCTCTGGGACCGCCCCTTTTCTTTCTATTTTTTTTTCGGCTTCATTCTTTCTTTTCTGAGTCCCCAGTGTTTTGATCGCCCTTTTTGTAGACCGGTATGCTTCGCATAACACCTAGTCTCCAGGATGACACCTTTTGCATTATGGTAAACTTGGAGTCTATTGTTAGCATGTTGGAATTGGCCTGCACCCCAGAGTTATTTTTTAGGTTTGGTAACTGGCTATGAGTAATCTTCATCAGGTTCATCCCCAGAAGTCTAGAAATTAGTTAATTCAAAATCAAAAGGAACAAGTAATCAGACACACCGAGGGTAGATCGGTCGCACTAGTTTGTTGGCCCAAGTTTGAGAAACATTTTCTTCCCGGGTCCAGAGTTTTTTTCTTCCCCATTTAAAAAATTGAAGTGAATGGAAGGGTGAAAGGAGTACCATCGTTAAAATTATCTAAGCTTAATCTTAATGGTGAAAGGAGTACCGCCTTCCCATCCAGAAAAGAATAAAATGAAAAGAAAAGAACTAGAGCGCGGAGAAACTCTGGTATCCGGGGGAAACAAGCAGGTTTGATGAATTTGGTTTGATATATTTAGTGCCTCTTCTCTACTTCTCCCAGAGGTCATTGACTTAGTTTTCTTTCAAAGCACACACTTCACAACTGACAAAAGACTAAGGATTGAATCATGTATGGGCCGGATTTTCTCAAACACTTTGCACCTTGCAAGCAAGATACCCCAAGTAACGATTGATTCTAGTTTTCCTAACTAGAGATTCTGCGGTTCTCAAATGTGCTAAGGCATTGATCCAAGATAGTCACCATTTGTTATTCCCTGCATACCCATCCCTATATTTTGTGTGCAAAATGTTGGGTCCCCTCTTTTCTCTTTTGGCTCTTGCCCTATTTTCTTTGTTTTCTTTTCTTTCTTCTCTGGGATTTCCCTCTTGTGAGATTTTTTTTCTTTCTGCTTTTGTCTTTCGTGCCTCTGGGACCCGGTCCTAGAGTTTTTTGTTCTTTCTAGAGCTAGATTTTAGACTCTAGGATTCTCTGCGACGATGTCATCTTCTCGCAAGAAGATATGGTTGCATGGAATGCCCGGGCCCAGAGCCCAGAGGTTTTCTTGTTCTAGAGTTTGCGGAGGAGAGGGTAACTTACTTTTACCTTGGGTATAAATAGAAATTACCTACCACTTTTATAGTTATCATGATAAAAAACACTTAGATATTTAAAGAGATTCCTAGGTGATTAAACTATGATCAAGTTGAAAATTACTTTGGTCTTAGTGGTTGATTACAAGCTGACTTTTAGTGCTGGTTAAGTGATCGTTCAGAAGTTGAGATTGTTATAGAGCGCTCCCGGTGTCTTTCTCTCCTTGCTTTCCTCTGTACTTCTAGGTAGGTTCTCTAGTTTCTACCATTTTTGTTCTTTCTAGTTTTGTTTTTGTTTCATTTTCTTTGGTTTTGCGGTTTCCATTTTTTCCGTGTTTCACTTCTGGTTTTCCTCCTGTTGGTGGGTTGGCTCTGCTAGGGGGTTGTCCACCCTCTATGCAGTTGTAAGCTAGTATTTATAATGTATATTGTCTAGGGTAGGCCTTGGGCCTATGAAAATGTGTATAGTCATGTAAATAGTCTATAAAAATCTTGTAAATACTATGTATTTTAATGTGTATATGTCTTAGCGTTCGACCCTCTATGATTTGTGTATATCCTTCTAGTTTTGGGTCGAGCTCACCATTCTTTTGTCTGTGTTCCCTAAATTTGTGAGCCCACTCGCAGGGTGGGATACCACTTGGTTGGAACTTGACTCTTGGCTGGTTTCAACCATGGTAGTTTCTCTCTCCTTTGTATTCTTTATGGCGCATTTATTTCCCATGCACACATTTAAGTTCCACCAAGTGGCTCTTGTCTCGCATGCGTTCAGACAATTGGCATCATCATCACCATAACTCCTATTTATTCCATGGCCATGTGATGCCCACATAAGCCTGAAAAATCATCTTATGGTCATGTCTCCCAATGGTTAGTTTTCCAAAATCTGGGCCCTATGCCCTCGATCAGCCTATATCTTACTTTCATCAAACATGCTAAAATCCTCGGGCTTTGATAGTGGTTGAATTCCCAAGATTACATTCTATGCATATCTTTTCTGGATTTTGACAAAAAATAACTTTTTAGGTGAAATGCATGATGCAGTGGTAAGTTCTCTAGAATTCGGAGTAGCATTTTATCTTATGAAAATTATGACAGTCGCCTTACCTCACAGGTTTTCAACACCACACTCATCATGTCGGAGGCATCTGCATCTTCTCCACCTGGGAGTCTAGATCTCCCCACCATGGCAGTCACTAGGGCAGCTGTCAGGTCTAAGATTGAGAGGGCCCTAGAAAATCTTCCCCTCAGCATGAAATATTTGAAGGAAAATACTATTACAGGGTCAAAGATCGAATCCAAGGTTTAGCTAATTACTGACACCGGCACTGAAATGTGGGTAGAAATGCAGGCCCTGGTCAAAAGTATGTTCATCCAATGAACGACCAAGGACTAGTTGGCCATCAATGTTGTAGAATTCAGGATTCTAAAGGCCACTTACTTCCCATGTTCCGTGCAAGATCCAGAACTTATTCTCACTCTAGTCGTGCACTACAACTCCTCTATTCAGGTCGTCATGCTCACCGTCCCAGTCCTGACTGGATATCCAACGCCCATGGGATCCCTGGATGCCACAACTTTTTGGGTAGGTTTGGGGATCCCTTAGTTTGATGAAGTAGCCTTTATCACCCGATCTGAGGCTTTGGGGAAATTTTAGCAGCTGGAACTCATGGCCCGACAGTATTTGAACAACAACTGGCTGAAGACCCCAAAGAAGGATTCCAAAATAATGAAGCTAGAAATCCCCTGATCTAAATTTAAGGAAAGCATCCAGATGGGGATCATAGAATTATGTAGGATCTTTGGGAAACCCCATGCCTAGGAATTCTCAGGATGGATGTATTACTTCCTGTTGGGCATCTCCTCCAGCGAACAGTATTTTGATTGGGCTGCCATCATTTCAAACCATGTGGACTCCCAGTTCCTTCAGGTGGCCTATACCTCTAAATTATATATAACATCCTATGTTCTCTAGGCCCTAGCACAACAATGCTACATCACAAATGGGCATCTCATGTCAGGTGTACTTGGGGTCAGCTTGGGCCAAAAGGCTCCCTAGGATTATTTCCCACAAATCTAGTAGGAAGCTAGTTTCCTCAGCTTCTGTGGAGTGAATGATGCCTTCATTTACTACAATCTTCTCACACCTACCCAGGATGTTGGGTACTGCCTCTCTAAGGAGGCAATGAATTTGGTCAGAAGTTATGGCCACTACTATATCTAGTTCAAGTAGCATACTTATATTCGGGTAATTGGCTTCTCTAGGAAATCCTATTTGTTGCCCAAGCATTGTGGGAACAAAATAATTCTTTTGGAATATTTCCAGCAGATTTTGGAACTGCATGCCCTCTACATTATAAAGAAGGTAATAAATATTCCATTCCCAATCACCTATGGGAATTACTCATGTAGTCTGGCCGTAGCCAAGGAGGCGGACAACGAGCTAAAAAGCTTAGGCTTAACAGAATTCTATCTGGCGCAAAAGAACTTTGATCCGCTAGGAAAAATAGCAACGACACTTCCCCAAGCATCAGAGCCCCACATATTCCACATGGAGGACTTTTGGGAATATTTCCAAGATGATTTTGAAGTCCAAATCCGACACTTCATCCATATGACAATGGGGATGATGGAGAGGCTGAAGCTTCAAAAATTCCAGGATGACTTCTCGGACACTGGGTCCACAATAGACCCTCAGTACAAAGAAAATGGAGTAGACAAGATGGCTCTCCCTCTAATAGATTGGAACACTTAGGAGGGGCCAACTATTGAAGATATCACTCGCAACATGGTCAAGCTTAGCCACGCATATTTCAAGAAGGCATGCCAAGGGAGTACATGCAAAGTTGGCTCGACAGTGTAGGGCTTGACTTCTGGGGCTGGAACCTCTTCGCAGGGAGAGGATAAAGGAAAAAGAATAATGGGGACCCCATTGAAAACCCCATCTATGACCCCCATAAAAGACAAAATGCAACAGACACTGGCAGTCTTCCAGCAGATGAAAGATAAACTAATCATGCAATTGACCACCCCGGTACTTATGACCGGGCCTATTCATCCTCCCTCTTCCCCTTCGCTAGAAACACTAATGGTCTGAGCAACAAGGAATGGAGTGGAAGAGGAGTAGGCAGCTATAATAGATGCAGGGCCCCCTTTGGTAACCAGGAGAAAGAAAAAGAAGACTAACCCTCAATCAAGGGCAGAGCTAGAGCTTGGGATGCCAATCATCCAAGAAGTACAAATTATTTCTTCCAACTCCCCAGAGATAGACAAAGAGCCTAAGGATATCCCAGAGAAATCCCCTCCACATGATGAATTTGATGATTTATTTGGAATTGATGAATTTGGGAACTTGCAGGGGGATATCATAAAGCCCGCAGAAGAAATTGCCGCACAAGACAAACTCTCGGAGCCAGAGCCTACACAAGAGCAAGAAGCCTGGGTAGAAGAAGATAAAGGACAAAAACAGGTGGATATCTCTAAATTCCTAGAGATATAGGTTACAAGGACTAAGGAGGGCAGGGAGACACAGGATGAGCAAACGACATCGGTTGGGGAAACCAGACCCACAAGAGAAACCGTGACCCCAACTGTTGTGCTCCAAACATCGCCTCTAAAAGTAACATTTGGGGAGGTGATTACAGTAGCCCAAATGATTAATCATGGCTCGAAGCCTCCCCCACCTCCAAAAAATACACTTGTTGAGGAGAGAATCCCAGAAATAGAGGCTGATGAAAAATAGCAACAGGATAAGGAGAAGAACCCCGGGGAAACAAATAATGATCCTAACATTGTCAAGGATACAGACACCAGGGAAAAAGATACAAGAACCATCAGGGTATGTATTACTAGTGAACCTGAAGATACAGGGAAGGAGTCAGAAATGGCTTAGACCATCAAAGTGGTGCAACAAGATCCCGGGGAGAAATCACAGGAACAAATTCTAGCTGCAAAGCCACCCCTACCACCACAATGGTTGGTGGAGTCTCGCAAGAGGAAATCCCTGGTGACCCCTAAGGCCTAGCTCTCCTTGGCGGAGATGATGGTGCAAATGCAAAACCCTCCCAAGACCAAGAAGGCCCAGACAGTCCATACTCTTTAGACTAGGCCAGGAGGAGATACAGTCGCAATAATTGCAACACCTTCCCCAGATGTAGATGAAGCAATGGCTAAGGCCGATGAGTACTCCATCACTAAGATATCACTGGGGAGGAGAGGAAAATAGGGTGAATTAGACCTATTAAAAGAAGCGGCCAAGGCAGTGGAGGCTTGTTATGAAAAGGAGGCCCAAAAATTTAGGGTGGAAAAAGAAAAGAATGCAAATCTCATGGGGTTGCTGACGGAGCTTGTGCAGCCTCTTAATGCCATTCCCCTAGGTGCCTCTGCATCCAACACACCTCTCCCTTAGAGAGACATAGATTCATTAAGGGAAATGAAAAGAAAATCCCAAGTATTTGATGAGTGGGTTACGGAACAGGTGGGAAACATTCGGCGTTTCTTAATATCCACACTCCCAGACTTGTATGCAGCCAGCAATGTTCTACATCAGGCTGAAACTACTATCTACATCTGGGAGGGAGACATTGAAAACTATGAGGCATGGAAGGACAAGATGGAAGAGCTCATCGGAATCGGACAAGAAATTGTCTCTGAGGCCAAAATTCTAGGAGACGATTCTTTTGACTTTGTTCAGACCCAGCACTCTAGACTTGACCTCACATTGGGGGTAATCAAGCAACTAGTAGGGGATATGTGCGACAAAGTCTAGGAAGTTCAATATTCTTTAAATTTATACAAGTCATTCATCTTGAAGGTCTCTGGAGCTGATCCCTTCAGCACTAAAACATGCACCCTGGAGGAATATATCCTAGGAAATTTTGATGAGCTAATGGAGTCTCGATATGGATCCCCGAAGGGAATGGATGGAGAAAAAATGGCAAGGCTCACTCGCATGGTGCTTCAAAGTCAAGACACGACCAAGATGGCTATGGAGTTCAAGGAAAATTTTCCAGATTTGGATGAGCATGTGGAGGTAGCCAAATACCATCAGGCCAGCCTTAAGGACATAGATGAAGACAGAATCATCCAGCTCCTATATACCTTCAATGATACCAAGGAACAATAAAATCCTCCAGCCTTTAGAGATTATCGTCAGGAGATGTAATTTTGTATTCATTCATTCTTTGGGGTGCGAGCTCCCAGATCCCAGAGTCCCAGATCCAATATAATTTTTGAATTCCTTAAAGTGACCCATGTCCTAGATCCCAAAATCAACCGGTCACTTTCAAGGCAGTCAATAAAGGGGTGTCAGAAAATAGGTAACTGCAACAAGGCACGTCGGCTCGACAAGAGGGTTTTGACAGATGGTCTTCCCAAGGTGCCACTTCAATGTTACACATGGTGCATCAAAGACAATGAGCCTCTCTCCCATTTATGAGGCATGTAGCCTCGATCCCTGGGGGATTGTATTTCTTCTTTTCTAAACCTGTCTCCCTTCGCGAGGTCGATTCTTCCACTCCTCTAGTCTTGTCTTATTCTTTTGACAACTCATACCTTTTCCATCTTGAGTTCTTTTATAGTGTGGCACGGGTAGTACCGGCCACCGAAAATAGTATTATATTGTTAAGTGTAAAATAAGTTAGGTTAGTTTTAGGTCAAATCTTGTGTATAAATAATATGTCCGACCTCATTCTTATAGTCGACAAAATTGATGATTTTACAGTCTATAGATAATAGCATTTCAGTTTTCTCAGTTCTTAGTTGCAGAGATCAATGCTCCTTAGTTTTAGAAGCTTTCAGTAGTTTAATGCTCCCCTAGAGCCACCATTGTAACATGCACAAGTGCTTGCTGGAGATATGTTAATGAATAAGGAAGGGTTCTATCAATGATGTTGTTAGTATTCTGATCTCTGGGTTGATGGTATTTTATGCTTTATGTTCTTATGTCCTTTTCTCTAATACTTCAAGTAGATTAATGACCTTCTTTTCCTCTACTATTAATTTAATATGAACTAATGGTTCTGTATTTCTTCAGTATTTAGTGTAGCATGTTAGAGTATGGTTGATGTTTTGAATGTTTGGCATGACTATAGGTAGATGAAATAGTTCTAACTATGAAATATATTTTGAAGTTTATTTGGTTAAGTTAATGAATGCTTGTAGGAAGCCCCACTTACCTAAATCCCAAAAGAAGATGAGCCAAGATAACTAGCTATCCCCAGAACAAAACAGTCACATTCCCAACTAAGCTCCCGCACTGTCGAGACCCAACTCTTACGTGCTTGAAGGCCCAGGGAATCTCATTTCCCCAGAAAACCTTTACAGGAATAGTTGGCTGATACCTGGTGACAACTTACATCTATTTGTGGACCTTGTCACAAAGTCCTATCAACACCTCCATGCAAGTATAGTCAGTTTCCACCATGAAGCATATGGTGTCTTTGTATTTCTCAACTATCTTCTCTGATAATCTGAACCTCTTCTGTATTTTGATCCTGAATATTTTTATCTCCATATCCATAGATTCCTTAGCACTACTCTCTGATGTAGCCTTTAGTGAAATTTGTGACATGGTAGGTTTACTCCTATCTAGGTAAAGATTAGCAAATTTACCTATAATGTGAAAGTATAGATAGATGATCAAAGAGCCAAATCTGAATATCTTGCTCTTGTCATGCTTGATAGCTCTAATTTTGTCAATCAATTGTGTGCATAATATCTCACATAGATTGTACTGAATATTATCCTTTACCATCGTTATTGCTGCCAGGATAGTAGTTGTAGATACACTGTTCATTCTGCTTGCATGTTGGAACTTATAACCTAGTATCATAGTGACCAATTTGATGTCATTTTCCTTAATGGGATCAACAGTCATTCTATGCGCTATCACTCCTGGATAAGCATGCTTGTTCAACCTACTTCCTAACATCCTTACCAGTGGTAAGAACTGGTCTAGTCTTAGGAAGTCCAGTCATATCATGAATTAGGTCTGCAGTAATGCAGATAGGAACTTCACCAATCCAATATAGGTCATCATGTATCCTTCTCAGTAGGATTTTAACCCATTCTTTCTCATATAACTCGTGCGTGTTAGAATACTCAAAGATAGGGTTATCAGTGAGATGTGAGTATTCATCTTTGAATGAATAGTCTAGTTTCATCATTGAAGCCATAAGAGTAGCTATGATGTTATCTCCAACTGTTTCCTTCTTGCAAAAAATATATGCGCAAATGTCTTCTACATGTACGACTCCTAACAGAGTCTTAGAAAATGCTCCTTCAACATCATCTAATATGGACTTGAATGGATGCTTCTTGAACACAAATATTTTCCTTTCAACAATGTCAAATACAATAGGGGTTTCCATACTTACTTTTTACTTGATTAAATAGGGTTTCACGACAATTCTGAAATGACACAACTGCTAGGGTTCTGTTTCAATCTTCAATCTATTCACAAACCAACCAAATTGATAACTTACAATGCTTTGATGCTCAATTCTCCTGTGCTCTATGAATTTTATGATCTCAAATGCAAAAAATGAAGATAATTGATTTTTTCTTTGATTTATTTAAATTTTTTTGTAATTAATGCTTGTTACCATACACGTTTTCACTGAGAGTTTCAAAATTTGTTCTGAACAAAGTATAGGCAATGCATGCATGCATACTACCTTAGTTCATGATCACATACATCAATACATAGGTGCATACTCGGAGGTGAGTACACCAGCCACACAGGGGTTTAGAGCTAGAATAGCTCCCCCTAAGACCATGAGGGTCAACTAACCAGAAGTAGAAGGTGCATCCACTAAGGATGCATCAACTACCTTGTTCTCATCATTATCCTTCTTTACTTCAACCCAAATTTTATCTAAATCTACTTTAGCTTATACAAACTTAACTTCTCCTGATTCTTCAAATAGTGACTTTTTATGATTCTCTTTTCTTTGCTCTCTTGACCTGCAAAACCTTGAGATGTATCTAGCTTTGTTACATGAGTGACAAATGATAGGAGATTTGATGTTATTATTCATCATGTTGCACTGCTTGGCTGTGTGTCCATTGTAATTACATATCTGACATGTAATGTTCTGAAAGTTTCTTTGAGGTTGGTTTCTTTGATTGTATTGAGTCATATTTCTTTGGTTCTATTGTTACTAATTTCTTTGACTTGTTCTGCAATGTACAGCCCTATGACCAAACTTATTACATGAGTAACAATAACCATTGAAAGGTCTTACCTCTTTACAATCTCTTGGCAAGTGTCCATGTTTGTTACAGGCATAACAAGTATGGTTAACTACCTTGTGTTCATCTTTGGGTGGTTTTTCTTTAGCCTCTTTAAGATTCTCAGTTTTCTTTGCTTCTGTAGATTCTATTTGAGCTTTCTTTCTTTCTTGCAATGAATTTATCTCAATTTGAGATACACTGTATCCAACACTAGTAGTATCACCTTTTAGCTTCTGTGCATAAAGTTGTGATTGAATTAGATCAAAACTTGTGTGTAGTTTATCAATCTTGTCTTTTGCTTCTGTTAATTTAGATTCTATCTTTTTCTTGATGTTTTCTAACTCCAAGATTTTCATGTTTGCTTCCATAAGTTCATCATCTAATTATTTACTCTCTTTGGTCTTTTCTTCAATAGCTTTTAGGCTATCTATAAGTTGTTCATTCAGATCTTCAATCTTATCTTTTAAAGACATGTTCTCTTCATTCAGTTTCTTGACCATTTTTCCCAAATCATTTGTGGATCAATCTTTCAAATCTTTTCTTAATTTTTTGATAAGAATTTGGGAGCCATCAAATTTTAGTTTTATTTCTTCATTTTCTCTTTCAGATCCATCAAGATCCTCAAGGGCTGCTTCAAGATTCTTTTTCAGATGTTTAGCTTCTGTTGAATCCATGATCTGCTCAAGTGGTTAAACTTTCTTTTAGAGAACCAGAGCTCTGATACCAATTGTTGGAAACACTAAGAGGGGGGGTGAATCAGTGTTTGATTAATTATTCTATTTCATAAATTTGAACATAAATCAAATGGATAACATATGAAGCATAACATAACACCAAATATGTTTACGGGGAAACCTTGATCAGAGGAAAACCCTGGTGGGAATTAATACCCACAAATAATTGTACTAGTATAATGAACCTGTTAAAGTTCATTTTCCCTGTTAGGAGAAGTCTTTACAATGCAAGTACAATGGCCCTATTAGGAGTCTTTATAAGAACCCAGTTAGAGGTGGTTGGCTCACTGCCAAAGCTCACTGCTCAATAAGATGAAGGCTACAACCTTCTGATGACTGATATATACTATATCAAAAAATGAACTGTTGTAATGACACTGTTGTCTGATCAGTTCCATTTATGCACTGATGCTTAAATCACTTGTAGATTTCTACTTCATATTGTCTTTCTCATATTTCTCTTCTTGAAATCTTCTCTGCTTTCTCTTCAATGACACATTAATACAAAAGTGCATGTCTAATATATATATTCATGCCTGAATAGACACAACTGAAAACAAGACCTTAGTTGGCCCAAAAACAACATTCACAATTCTTCCAAAAAAATTGGCTTAAGTGTGTTTACAGTAATGCTTAAGTGATGAAGGGTGCTCGCCTTAATGCCACAAACACATAAAAGAAACAGAGAAGCAACAACAATTTGCAAGAAAAAAAAATGGGCTTCTTATTATCTCCACAAATGTGGAATTACAAACTTTCAGAATTACAATATGTAAAGCCACATGGGCATTCCCCTTACAATGTTCTATAGGACAAAGCCTCGAATTATTACCCAGATCTACCCAGAACTGTCCCGAACTGCCTAAGACAACACTATGGGCCTTCTTTATGTAGGCAATTTCTACCACCCGAGAAGGTTCCAAAAATTTAGCCCTTAGGGCCGACCAAACTTAGAATTATTTTATTTTTCAATTTAGCACATCAAAGTCGGCTCAAAATAACTTTTGAAACCCGAAATTTTTTTGAAGGAAAATTATTTTCTGCTATTTCAGGTGGCCCAACTTTTGGAGACCATAAGTCATCACCAGTTGACCTGATTGACTATTATAACCCCATTTCAGAAATGCCACGAAGCGCTCTACAGCATATAAGTTAAGCATGCTTCATTTAGCCCAAGTTTTGACCTCATTTGGGGCCTCTAAAGCCTTCAAAACTGAGCCCAAAGTTTCTGTACCCTGTTTTCAATACCGAAAATTTTTAATATCTTCAAAACTAGACCTGATCTAGCCATGAAAATTTACTGGCAGGCTGATATGACTGAGATGAACCTCCACATGCAAAATCAGAACATTCCGAGATCGTATGACCAACTTACTAAAAATACCAAGTTTCCATAAATAGCAGCTCTGTACAAGGTAGCCCTTATTGAAAAGAAAACAAAAATATTTTTTGGGTGATGCAAGATTGCCCTTACACCCAGGATGCTCTTGCATCATTAAGACATAATTACTAACTTATTACAATAGGCGCATGGCCTTTACAAAACAAAATATTATACGCTAATAAAAAACTGAGGTCAGCTCCATACTCTATTTTCTAAACTATTAGTGCACTTAATCTTTCTATAAATTTTCTGTACTGTCATTTTGTACTGTGCGTGTATAGGGTAAACACAAAAAAATATCATAGAGCTTATGTATGAATGCGCATATCTTGATTCATTCTGACGCACATGCATTGGTGCTCTGATCGGCTGCATATCTCTTTTCTACTCTGTCTTCTATACTTAGCCAATTTTTGCTCTTCAAATTTTGTTGTCAAAACTTTATATGACTTTGTTTCCATAATGACAATATAAAATAAGTCATATTCTCCCTGAGAGTCAACTTGCCAACACATTGTATTCCACCACTCCCTAATTTTACTCTCCAAATCAGGATGGTCAAGCCACATCTTCTCAAATATAAAAGGCGCATTTCTTTTTCCAGAGAAAGGACTAACAAAGAGAGATATAGGAAAATGATCTGACCCAATTCTAGATAGAGAAGTGAGAGTATCGGAGTACTTAGTATACCAGTCTAGAGTGATGAGCACTTTATCAAGATTAGCTTGGATAAGATCAGCTCCAACCCTACGATTTGACCAAGTATAATTTATACCTTCTAGTTCAACATCCAGAAATCCTTCATTTATTATAAAATCTATCAAATCTACCCTGCTTTCCACTTGAGTCATGTTTCCTCCCAATTTATCTTCCTTCTTCAAAGGGTTATTGAAGTCCCCCATTATCATAAAGTTGTTCTCAGTGCAGGTTTCCCTAAAATCTTGCAGCTTCTTCCAAATCTTCAAACTTCCATATTTTGTATTAGGAGCATAAACATTAATAAGAATCTAGGAAAAATTGTCTTTAATACTCCAAACTTTGATTGCAATAAAGTTTTTCTCTTCTTTTAGAAGCTAGCATTTGAAACAATTTTGATTCCAGAAAATAGCCAACCCCCCAAAAGCCCCTTCAAAACTACTTCTGAAACTTCTCCCATTTTTAATCAGTTTCAGTTTCTCTATTTTTTCTTTTATCATCTTAGTTTCTTGAATCATCAAAATGTTCGGTTTGGATTCTCTTACTAAATTACTTACTACATCTTGCTTATGAGGACCATTGAGTCCACGAATGTTCCAAGAAATAATATTCATTTAAGGATTGGAGAAAAAACCTGATGGATGGTGAGTTGTTTGCCTTCCACAATGTTATTTTTTGCTTCCTCTTCCCTTTGGGTTTTCTCATATTTCCTTCCTTTATCTTGTCTTGGAGTTCCAATATCAGCTTTCTACTGGCCTCTTGTCAAAACTCCTAGTTTTTGACCCCCGTTCTTTTTTTTCGACTTCAAGTTGAAGTTCCCCATTAAAGCACTCTCAGATTTCTTCCCTGAATTTGTATTCAAATCATTAGCAGGATGCTCTCCTTGGGGGGCTATAGAGCCTTTCTTTCCTGATCCTTTCTTTGAATCTCCCACCATTGTCCAAGAGTTTTCCTTATCCTCTGAATCTATAACTTTCTTGTTGTCCAGTTTTTCCAAAGATTTTATCTATTTTTGGTTGAAGGGATAATCCTTCTTGTTTCCTCTATTTAGGTCATTCACTTCCAGTCTTTCCTCTGAACTCTGAGTTAAGTCATTTTCTGTCCCTATCAGGGAATCTTCTTCTCCAGAGCCCCTTCATTTTTCTTATCCTTTGGGAGGAGTCAAACTTTCTTCCACCCTTGGGTCCTTTAGTGTCACTTCTCCTATGAGAGATTCCTCTCTTTCTTCTGAAGATATTTTTCAGACTAATGAGCTCATTTATCCTTCCTTCTGGTGCTTTCTATTCTTATTCTTGTTCTATTCTTCTTTGAGTTTCCCCTTTTTCTCCTTATGTTGAATCTCATTATTCTCTTCAAAGATACCAGTAGCCTTATGATCCCTATTTTTGTTAGAGATTATAGAAGGGATTTTAGTTTCCTCTAATTTTTTTCCACTCCACTTTATGACCTTTGTTTTGTTCCTGAACCTTCTTTTTTTCCTTTTGAGGTTTTTGGGGGCATTGTTTCATCCAGTGACCAGATTTCTTGCATGTGAAGCATGCAAAAGGCATAGATTCATATTAAACTTCTTGGTTCCATGACCCCAGCTTTGATTTCAGAGTTATAACTTGTGGAAGATCCGCACTCTGCTATATGTTTACACAAATCCTAGCATAAAATTGTCTAGTCCTTGCTACTGTCATTGGGTCAATGGAGAGAATCTCCCCAAAGGCACCAAAAATGGCTATCAATATATCCTCATGTTAATATTCCAATGGCATCCTAGGAAGGCAAACCCAGACAGGAGCTATTGTGAAAATACTATCATTATAGTCAACGCTATTCGTCCATTTTTGTAGAGATAAGGAGGATTTACCTATCATCCAAGGATGACCACACAATATTTTTGATAGATCTTCCACATTAGATAATTCAAAAGAGAAAAATACTTTTAGCATAGCAGCAATGTCAACTTGGCCTTTAAGCCTCCATTTCTTATCCGTAAAGGATCTGACTAAATCTATATTCGGTCTTGGACCCATAAATTTTCCAACCAAGGTAGATGCCATGATAGACACAGTATGATCCACAATCATGTCAGGGATAACAATGCCAAATTCTCCCTTAAGTAGGTTAGTCAAAATATTAACCTTAGGAAATGAAGACTTGCCAGAGGGTTTAACTCCAAAAAGACCTAACCAATTCCCTTTACCTAGATTCAAGGAAAATCCATGTGACTTAATTTCAGTTGAATCATCCCCAACCTTTGAATTTTTTTATTTTTCTTCCTCTGGTCCCATGACATGACTTTCATCCTTGCTGAACGATGCCAAGTTTGACCCACCATCTTTTTCCTCAGCATCTGACGAGGAAATTATAGCAGAATCTGCTTCCACTGTCATATATCCCACTGTAGATACATCATCTCCTAGCTTTCCTCCCATGTTCAAATTCAAAAAACCATCTCCCGCTCTTTCCCCTCCTCCCTCCCACTCTTGCTCCATGATTTTTCTGAGCTACAAATGTTAATAAGAAAAAAATATAGAATTTTGATCTATAATACTGCTACTTCTTTCTTAATCAAATCCCTTATGTGCTCTTGAAAAAATGGCCTCAATAGCTTGTCCACCTTCTGTGCATAGGTTGTTCGCCTATAAATTCTGTAAATAGCTTGTACATGATGTAAGTAGCTGTATATTCTTGTTTCAGCTTCATCTAGTTTTTTCGCAGGAGTCTTTCCGTGTGTATAAAGTTGTATATATGTATATTTCTGTAGGTAGCCCTTGTATATCCCCTCTATGTATATATCCTTCGGCTCTGTGTGTATCCTTCTAGGTGGCTTGACAAGCTGGTCGAGTCACCTTCACTTCTGGTTTTCCGCCTTCAAGCTTGCCTCGAGGCAGAAAAACACCTGTTTGAAACTCGGCTCTCGGCCGGTTCCAAATAGGCAGTTTTCTCTCTCCTCCATCAAGGCTGTCAGAGCCTCATTTATTTCCCATGCGCGCAATCACTTCTGGCCAAGTGGCTTTCCCTTTTCACGCATTCGAACAGTTGGCTCCACCGCCAGTGCCATCACATCCATTCAATGCTAGCCCACGTGGCATCCACGTGGACCTGTTTCCACCTTCTTCTTTGCTAACGGTTATATCCCCGGGCCTCGGGCCTCTTTCCACCATTTGTCCCATGTCTTTGCCAAGTGTGATAAAATTTCCCAGACACGGAGATATAATGAAAATGCTAAGTTTATGTTTTGCTTTTCAGGTACTTATACGTAAAACTAACTTTTCAGGAAAAGCAAATGGCGCAGTGGTAAGGACTCCAGACCCCGGAGTTACTGTTTAATTTTGATAAATATGTTCTGACGGTCGCTTTGTCTCACAGGTCCGGACTTCATTTTACAACCATGTCTGAAGCATCTGCATCATCTCCTCCTGAAAGTCCGGAGTTGCCATCCACAACTGAGACCAGGGCAGCGGCAAAGTCAAAAATAGAGAAGGCCCTGGCAAAGCTGCCCCTCACCATGAAGTATATGTAGGGTGAGGAGATTGTGGGCTCAAAGATTGAGTCCCAGGTAAAATTGATGACCG
>MU224095.1:212025-234737 GCA_018584345.1 Thuja plicata | reverse complement strand
AGACCAGGGCAGCGGCAAAGTCAAAAATAGAGAAGGCCCTGGCAAAGCTGCCCCTCACCATGAAGTATATGTAGGGTGAGGAGATTGTGGGCTCAAAGATTGAGTCCCAGGTAAAATTGATGACCGAACCCAGTGTCGGGACATGGGCAGAAATGCAGGCCCTAGTAAAGATAATGCATATCCAGCGACAGGCTGGAGACAAAATTGCAACCAACGTCGGAGGGTCCAGAATTCTCCGGGCAGCTTGCTTCCCATGCTCTGTGCAGTCTTCAGAGCTTGTTCTCACTTTGGCAGCCAACTACAACTCTTCTGTCCGGGCCATCATGTTAGCAGCTACAGAGCCCATGGGATTCCCCACTCCACTGGTGTCTCTTGACCCAGTTACTTTCCAAGCGGGCCTAGGTATCCCGCAATTTGATAGGTCCTCGGTGGTCACAAGGACCGAGACCTTGAAACAATTCAACCAAGTGGAGGATGCCGCCCGGGTGTACATGAACACCAACTGGCTAAAGGTCCCGAAGAGGGATCCAAAAAGAATGAAGATAGATATCCCCCGCTCCGAATTCAAGGAAAGCATCCAAATGGGGATGATAGCATTGGCCCGGGTATTTGGGCAGCCTTCCACCCAGGAATTTGCAAAGTGGATGTACTATTTCCTCCTAGGCATCTCCACTAAGGGAGAATTCTTCGACTGGGCGACCATTATCTCCAACCATGTCGACTCCCAGTTCTTGCAGCTGAACGAGAAGAAGAAGTTCTACATGACTTCTTATGTTTTCTGGGCTCTGGCCCAATAGAGGCCCCACTCCAATGACCTGCTCACAGATGGTGTTCTCAGGCATGGCCAGGGACAAAGAGCACCGTGGGACAATTTCCCACAGATTCAATGGGAGACTAGCTTCCCGAGTTACTGTCGGGTAAACAACTCCTTCGTTTACTACCATTTACTCACGCCCACCCGGGATGCCGGATACCACCTGTCTACTGAGGCGATGAAATTGGTTAGTAGTTATGGGCACTACTATATCCAGTTCCAGCAGCACACATACATTAGGGTCGTCGGCTTCTCTTGAAAACCGTACTTGTTACCCAAGCATTGCGGGGACAAGATCATGCTGCTGGAATATTGTCGGCAGATGATGGAATTACATGCCTTCTTGGCCCTCAAGAAGGTCCCCAATGTTTCTTTCCCATTCTCCTGTGGGAACTACACCTGCAATCTGGTCACCGCAAAGGAGGCAGATAATGAGCTACAATGTTATAACTTGCAGGAATTTTATCTGGCGCCAAAATTTTTTGATCCGCATGGCAGAATTACAACGGCACTGCCCCGGGCTTCAGAGCCCCACCACGCACACATGGAAGACTTCTAGGCAGATTGCCAGGATGACGTGGATGTGTGCAGCTAGCACTATGATAGAATGACGGCTGGAATGATGTAGGAGCTAAAGCTCTGGAGGTTCCCAGCAGGCTTTTCAGATGACGGCCCCACCATAGATCCCCAGTACAAAGAAAAGGGGATTGACAAAATGCCACTGTCGGCAATGAATTGGGCTATCCAGGAGGACCACACAATTAAGGACTTCACTCAGGAGGTGGTCGAGAGAAGTCATGCCTATTTTAAGAAGGCATGCCCCGGGAGTATGCGCCTAGCCTCCAGGCCGGTATCAAAAGCAACACCACCACTGGTACCAAAGTTGACTCCGGGGGCCGAGACCTCTGCACAAGGTGCAGACAAAGGAAAGGGGATAGAAACAACTCCCCCCACGTAGCAAGTCCCCATTCAAGAATAGATTAGGCAATCTGTAGCGGCCTCCCAACAAATGAGGGAGCAGTTGATCACAAGGCTTGCCACTCCCCCGCTAATGGTCGGACCAATTCATCCTCCTTCCTCCCCATCGCTGGCAGCCTTAATGGTGAAGGCGACGGGGGTGGATCCTATGGAGGTAGCAGCAATAGCCAATGCGGGGCTGCCTCTGATCACCCGGAGGAAGAGAAAGCACATCAAACAGCCCAAGGCAGAACTAGCGCCAAGGGCTTCCCTCCCAAAAGAAGTGGAAATCCTTTCTTCTAGTTCCCCAGAATCGGAGAAGGAAGTAGAACAAATGGAGCACCCAGCTAGTCCCCCTCTGGAAGAGGAGTTTGACATGTTTGCAGCCGATGAGTTCAGAAACCTGCAAGGGGGTGATACACAAGTGGAAACAGAAGTCCCGGAGCAGGAGCAGGAGGCTGTGGATCCGGAAGACTTGGAACAAGAAGCTGTGGAACAAGAAGAGCAGCAGATAGAAAAGGGGGCAGAACCAGAGATTATCTCTGGGGCCCCAGAAACACAAGGTCCGAGAGTGGGCCAACAAACACCAAGTGAACAAAAGGCATCCGCTGGGGAACCCGGACCTGGACCTTCAGGAGCAACCGTAACCCCAGCCGCCGTGTTCCAAGGGCCACTCTCGGGGGCAACCTTTGGGCACGTAATAACAGCAGCCCAAACTATGAATCTTGGCCAGACACCTCCCATACTTCCCAAAGAGGTGCCAATAGCAGAAGAAACCCAGCCAGAGGCAGAAACAGAAGGGATAGATCAACATGAAGAAGAAATCTCTGAGGAAGCCGATCAGGGTCCAGACACGTCAATTGACATCCGGGACCAGGATGAGGAGATAGAAATTGAAGAAGATGTTTCTATAGAAGAGGTTGCGGCAGGGAGAGCAACATAGGAAGTACGTGTTGAAAAGGAGCAGCCGCCACCGGACACCGGGAGAGAATTTGAAGAACAAGCTCTGGCAGGAAGGCCACCTCTCTCACCTCCATGGCTGGTGGAAAGAAAGAAAAGAAAAGCCCAATCCGCTCCAACAGTCCCTATCTCCCTAGCCAAAATGATGGCCTTAGATCAGGCCCCACCAAAAACAAAGAAGGCCCGGACAGTTCATACCTTTCGAACTGGGCCGGGCAGAGAAATAGTTGTGGTAGTGGCAACGCCTTCTCCAGACGCTGATGAAGCGACCGCGGACCCTGTAGACTACAATATCGCCGAGGTGTCCCTGGGTAAAAGGGGAAAACAGGGCAAAGTGGACCTGCTGAAGGAGGCAGCGCGGGCAGTGGAGGCCCGATATGAAAAGGAGGCACAGAGGCTCAAAGCTGAGAAAGTAAAGAACGCAAACCTTATGGGGTTGCTTACAGAGCTGGCCCGACCCCTCAATGCCGCCCCTCCAGAGACCACATCAGAGGAATTATAACAGAGCGACATAGACTCCCTGCGAGTAATAAAAAAGAAAGCCTAGGCAGTAGACAAATGGGTCGCTCTACAGATAGGAAACACCCGGTGTTTCCTAACGGCCACTCTCCCAGATTTATATACGGCTTGGAAAAATATTTTACAGGCGGAAGCACTAATTGAGAAGTGGGAGAGTGACGCCGAGAATTACCAGGCGTGGAAGGTAGATCTCGAAGAGCTCCTCACCATGGGGGAAGATATAATTTTTGAATCTGAAATTCTGGGTGAGGAATCATTTGATTTCATAAGGGCTCAGCACTTTAGACTGGACCTCACATTGGAGGTAACCAAGCAACTGGTAGAGTCCTTACAGGGAAAGGTAAACACAATAAAGTATTCTTCCAATTTGTTTAAGTCATTTGTAATAAAATCTTCTGGGGTTGATCCCCTTTGTACAAATACTTATATCCCTGAAGAGTCAGTTTTGGGAAATTTTGATGAAATGGTGGCATCTCGGTATCAATCCCCGGAGGGGATGGATGGGGCTCAAATGAAAAAACTTACCGAAATGGTATTGAAAGGCCATGATGCCGCAAGGGTGGCAGATGAGTTCAGAGATAATGTTCCGGACCTGGCGGAACAAGTTGAAGTGGCCAGGCACAGAAGGGCCAGCCTAAGGAAGATCGATGAAGATGGTATTTTCCGTATCCTTCAGGCCTTCAATGATAATAAACAGCCTTAAGCGTTCTCCGAAAACCGGAGAAACTTGAGCATTAAGCATTCTTTATTCTTTTGGGGGCGTAAGTTCCCAGATCCCGAAGTTCCAGATCTAAAATTCTGTATTCTTTAAAGTGATCTGTGTCCCGGTCCCCGAGGTCGACCGGTCACTCTAAGAGGTGGTTAATAAAGACTGTCAGAGGGTAGTTGGGCACATCAAGAAGCATTGGCTCAGTAGTTGGCTTCTGACAGGGTGATCTTCTCAAGGCACCATTCAAGGGTACACCTGGCACATTGGAGATAGGGTGCCGCATTTCCCATTTATGAGGCATGTAGCCTCAGTCCCCGGGGGACCTACTTTCTTCTTTCTTCTCTCTGGCTCTCTTCTCGAGGCTGATTCTTCCGATGTATATTCTTGTCTTCTTCTTCTGACATGGCAGACCTATTCCATCTCTAGGTCTTTTGTAGGGTGGCGTAGGTGGTACCGGCCCCCAGATATTGTATTTTATTAAAACACAGTAAAATAGGGTTAGGGTTAGAGAGAGTTGTATAAATAGGCGAATCGGCCCAATTCCAAGGGTCGGCGAAATTGATGATTTTGTTGTCCATAAGAAATAGCAAAGTGATTTCTGGTTTTAGTTGCAGAGCTCAATGCTCCAGTTGTTCTATTCGTGGTAGTTAGATGCTCCCCTGGAGCCACCATTGTATCATGCACCAGTGCTTGCTGGACTAAACATTAATGAAGAAGGATGGATTCTTGGCAATGAAGTTGTTAACATCTCTACTTCTGAGTTAATGGTATTTCATGTTTTAAATGTTCTGTATATCCTTCACTCTGATATGTTAAAGTAGATTAACGACCTCTTTATTTCTGCTACTGATAAAATGCTAACTGATGGTTGTGTATTTCTTCGGTATTTAGTGTAGTCTTTTAGAGTGTTGTCGATGTTCCAGACTTTTTCAGCATGACTGTAGTTAGATAAACATTTCTAACCCTGCAGGATCTTTTTCATTTTATTCGCTAAGTGTAGAATGCTCCGAGAAACCTTTACTATTCCTGAATCTCCGGAGGAATGAGTTGAAGTAACCAGCTATCCCTCTCGAAAATAGTCACCTCTCCCAACCGGGCCCCGCACCGTCGTGACCCAACACCGAGGTGCTTGAAGGCCCGGAGGATTTATTTCCCCCGGACAACCTTTGCAGGTAGAGTTGGCCGATTTCCCCAAAATCTGGTGACAAATTATGACTGTTGGCGGACCCGGTCAGCAAAACCCCATCAATAGAAACTGGCGCTAGAAGGAGGGCATGAACTCGTCCCCCTCCCAAGATTCTGATTTTACACCTCCTGAGGGTTCCCCGAGTTATAGTTTTAGGAGACAAGCCTTTAGTGGGATTGGGTCCTTTTCCCCAGCTAAATTTGAAAGAATCCTTAGGTCTGCCCTGAATCCTGGAAGGTTTGTCGAACTCAAGCCCCCTGCACGAAAGAAACGGACGTCGAAAGTCCTACCAGCCACTATTGTCTGGGGATCTACCATACCCGTGAATACTCAAACTCCCTAGATGATCCCGGGAACCACTACTCAAACTGCCCAACATATAGTTCCCCCAATGGCTGCATACTTCGGAAACACTGGGTCCCCAATGGGCACTTTTCCAGGCGCAATTAACGACTTACCCTCCCACCCGGAGAAGATTTGCCCACGATATGAGCACTTAGGCTCGCGGACCGCAGAAGAACATTTACAAGCATACAAAGATGCTATGAATCGACACCGGATCCAGCATGAGGATGTTGTGACCCGCATGTTTCCCTTGTCTTTAGGACAAAGTGAATTGAACTGGTACCTAACCTTTCCCGCCAACTCCGTCAACACTTGGCAGGATATGGAGGACGCCTTCTTAGCTGCCTTTCATGTGCATGTGGACCCAGCCTGGTCCCATAGCCAGTTCATCTCCATCAGAAAGGAACCCAATGAACCTCTTGCAGCATTCAACCATAGGTTCCAGCGTGCCCTGAAGAGGTGCACAGGCCCTTTTGTTCCATCGCTAGACGTTACTAGACAGACCTATCTTAATGCGATGGATCCTTTCGTTGCCACTCTCCTTTGGAGAACGACCACCCTGGGCGACTGGGATGCTTTGGCAAAAGTCTACAACCTAGCCTTAGAGTTGTCCCGCGGTCTCAACAAATCCCCGGGCGGGATTGGACAGAACACGCCTTTCAATATGATCCCCGACGGAACTGCTTATGCCAGGGGTTACAATCCCAATTTGGCAATAGGTGCCCCCTCAATGACGGTGAATCCCCCACCACCTTTGATAGACCAACAAGCGCGATATGTTTACCCCTCCCAGACCCAGATGACACCAGGTCCGGAAGTCTTCCCTTGGAATCAGCCACAGTAGACACAATAGACTTAGACACAACCGTCCGGAGTGCTCTTCTTCCAGTCGTCCGCGGTTGGGGGATTGCTACCCTCAACTCTAGTTAATCCTTCTGCTTTCCCGGGAGGCCAACAATAGCCACAGCCGTCCCATTATGATGCTAACACCTAGTTGACCACCGAGGTTTAATCCCTCCGGCGAATGCTGTCCACTTTGACTATGGACATGGGACAACTGAAGGATGGGTCCTACGTGCCCCAAAATTCAAATTCCCAGAGGGGAAACATCTTCTCCGGCCAGCGAAACAACAATGCTAGGGGAAAAAATTTCAACAGCGGGCCTAGGCCTAACCAACAACAATGGAACAATAACGCTAACACTGGAGGACCGCCTCTGAACCAAAACACCAACCAAAACGGTGCTAGACCATCCCATTTTACACCAGTCACAGACTTCTAGCCCATGACTAATTGGTGTCGGCTGCACGATACAGGTTCGCACAATGAAGTGAATTGTGCCAATTTGGAGAAAGTCATAATGATCTCCCAGCTAGACAGGCAACAGTTGCACGATACTGCTCCCCCAAAGCCTCCTATCCAAGAGCAAACCCACAGTGCCTTCACCTGTGATACCATCTTCTTTGAAACTTCCGGGGAAGATGAAGAAGAATCTGAATTACAGGGATTCTTTGATGAATCCATCCCGCCCTTCGAGGCCAACGCCTTTACCAACCCACGGGCTCCATACAATACCCCGAGCCAGCAGGTAAAGGACCAGCTTACACGCCTATACCTCCTACCAAAGATACTCCTCCTCCCCGGAGTAATGCAGCTGATCGACCCGTCCCCCCAAAAGGTCCTAGCTCTAATCAAGCAAAATATCTCACGGAGGAAAATCACCAGTTCCCGGGGGGAAGATTTGATATTACGAAGGAGTTAGAGCAGACCACCACCTCCATGACCTTGATGGAGGTTTTGTTAAATTGTCCCAAGCAGAAGAAGTCCCTTCTGAAGCTCTTAGGGAACCCAGAAGTGGTCAGTCGCCCACCCAGGGCTGTCTCATTCGAAGATGCTAATGCAGCTGTCTTCCGGGGAAATAATGAGGATCCTCCCTTTCTGCTAGGTCTGAACATTTATGGCAAAAACATACATAACTGCCTAGTAGACTCTAGAGCTTCGGGTAACATCATTCCCTTATCCATTTGTCAGAAGCTCGGACTCCACCCCACCCCGTCTAATGGCGCAGTGATCCAACTGGATAAGACTACTGTAAAAATGGTGGGGAAATTGAAGAACGTCCAGATACACCTTATCCAGGACCCCAGGATAGCCAGTATCATTGACATCCAAGTGGTGGACATCCCAGAGACTTAAGGGATGTTACTAAGTCAGAATTGGTCTAAGTCCTTAAATGGATACTTTTCGACCGACTTCACCCACTTGTGGCTTCCGTGGGAAGGAGAATCCAATCAGATCTGGGTCGAAAGTGAACCACGGATGAAGCAGGCCCTTACCGAAGTTGGAAGGGTCAATGAAGTCCTTTTCTCCGAGACTTCTCTGGGGGTGTACCGACCCCTTGAAATCTTAACATTCAATTTCATCCCCAGAGAGGATCCCGTAGTGTTGCAAAGAGCACAAGACTTAGAAGAAAAGGTGAGAGTTGAAGTTAACTCTCAGGGCCCCACAGCGACCCTTGCCAGGCTCCTATCTGGCACGTGGTGCCGAGTGCATTACCAAAAACATTCAGAGCATGAGTGTGAGCCATGTCTATCAATCGCTACCCAGCAACTTGATATCTTCCGGAGTGAGCATATAACTGATTTCCCGGGACCCAGTACTTCTACGGGATGCACTCCTTTAGTGCCATCCACCCGGGAATCGCCAATCGAAATGCCTCCGGGGATAAATTCCACTTTCACGCCGGTAGTCTGGGAGAAAATCTCCAAGTCTCCCAGTGACAATCCAAAGAAAACTCCCCCTCCCCAACCCCAGATTACAAACAATGACGTATGGACCCTAAAATTCGACAGGTCCCGATCCAAACAGGGCTGTGGGGCTGGGGTAGAATTAATCAACCCATAGGGGAGATCCTTCCTCGCATCCTACAGGCTGTAGTTTAACTATACAAACAATGTCATAGAGTACGAGGCCTTGGTCCTTGGACTCCTATTCGCGCTAAGGAAAGGTATCACCCACCTCCGGGCTCTGGGTGATTCAGAGTTGGTTGTTAAACAAGTCTGGAGTCAATACACATGTCATGACAAAAGGCTGACCGCATACCGTAACCGGGCTTGGAGCCTTATTGAAGATTTCGATGCCTTTGGCATTGACCTTATTCCCCGGCGATGAAACTATGTCCCAGATGCCCTAGCCGTTTCCGCCAGCACACTTGAGCCAATGGCCGGCTCACGACTCCGGAGATTTTCAGTTGAGATGGTCCCCACCCCCTCCATTCTAGACAATGTTACTCACTTTCAAGTTTTTGAGGACGATCAACATATCCTGGCCTTCATGGCCAATGTTGGTGTTTTTGAGGATCAGATAGTGGAGGAACGAGACCACGATGACACTGGACATGGTGATGAAGACGATGGGATCATGGACTTACCCACCAACACTATCCCTAAGGGGATGGTTTCTTTAGAGTGAATCTTTGATTTAGACCCTCGGGCCCGTGAGAAGGTATCATCCTCCCCTGAGGGAGGAAAGTTTAAAAAGGTTAACATCGGCCAGCCCGGTGAAGAGAAGATCATCCACATAGGTACCTCCTATTCCCCTGAGGAAAAGGAGAAGATTCTCGTGGTTCTCCGAGAGTACATTGATGTAATTTCCTACGGGTATGAAGACTTGAAGACGTATGACACATCCATCGTGACTCATACCATTCCCCTGAAACCAGACGCCAAGCCCTTTCGGAAAAAACAAAGACCGGTCAACCCCCTGATAGAGCCTCTGATTCGTCAAGAGGTAGAAAAACTATTGTCAGCTCGCATTATCTTTCCAATCCGACATACTACATGGGTTGCCAACCTGGTCCCAGTCAGGAAGAAGAACGGTGAGATCTGCCTTTGCATGGATTTTTGAAATTTGAACAAGGCATCTAAAAAAGATAATCACCCTCTCCCCTCGCTGGATGAGGTGTTGCAGATAGTGAATGGATCCCAGATGTGTCTTTCCTGGATGGATATTCAGGATACAACCAGGTCATGGTCAAGTATGAGGATAGAGAGAAAACAACCTTTACCACCAAGTGGGGAACGTTTGCGTATAGAAGAATGCCCTTCGGTTTGATCAATGCAGGGGCTACTTTTCAGAAGGCCATGGACATTGCATTCGAGGGCCTTGAAAATCAATGCATAATCATCTACATGGATGATTTGACCGTCTTCTCCCGGGACAGGCATGATCATGTCGCCCACCTCGGTCAGATCTGCGAGAGATGTCGCCAGTACAGAATATCTCTCAACCCCAAGAAGTGCATATTCGGGGTCATCAAGGGAAAGTTACTCAGGAATATCATCTCTAAGAAGGGTATATCCATAGACCTCGATAGAGTCAAAGCATTTCTGAACTTACAGATGCCTGGTAGCAAGAAAGAAATGCAATCCTTCTTCAGAAAAATCAACTTCGTGCGATAATTCATCACAGGATTCGCAGAAATAGTTAAACCACTCAATGAAATGATGAAAAAGGATACCAAAATTGAGTGGAGTCCTGAAGCAAAGTGGGTGTTCGCCCAGATCAAACAGACCATAACGGAGGCACCTGTCCTGGCTAGTCCAGACTATTCCCTTCCATTTTACATCTATTTGTTTGCTTCGCCGCATTCTACCGCGGCAGTACTAACCCAAAAGGTTAAAGGGGATGAACGACCAATTGCTTTCATGAGTTCCCCCTTTAAGAACGCTGAAGTCCGGTATTCATTGTTGGATAAACAAGCCTTTACTTTGGTTCGCGCCGTGAAGAAATTCTGGCATTATATTCTCCGGAGCAAAGTGCATGCTATCATCCCGGACCAGGCTGTCAAATTTCTGCTGATGCAGAGTGAGTTGGGCGAGAGATGGGGGAAATGGATGGCCATCCTCCAGGAATATGACTTAGAGATGCAGCCCATGAAAATAGTTTGAGGCCAGGGACTAAGCCGAACAATAGCAGAAGAGACTCCCCACATAGAATGCCATACTTACATAGTGGAGTCCATTACCCAGGATCTGTGGTATACCGATCTGGTGTACTTGCTGCTAAACAACAAATGCCCAAAGGGATTACCTCCCCACAAACGCCGTGCCCTGTGGATGAAAAGTGCCCATTTTATGATCAAAAACTCCGCGCTTTACCGTCATAACTACGAAGGAGTGTACCTCCGGTGCATCGACAGGGACCAAGCTGTAAAAATAATTGATGAATTCCATGGACAGTTTGGAACTGGGCATGGTTCAGCTGACACCACTGCCTATCAGATCCTCCGGGCCGGATACTATTGGCCCTGTATCTTCAAGGATGTTTACACTCATGTCAGAAAATGCCATACTTGCCAAACTGCAGCACATCGGGAGCGTAACCCAGCCATGCCTCTACAACCAGTCTATGAGGCTAGACCCTTTGCCCAGTGGGCATTTGATTTCATCGGGGAGACCAACCCCAACTCGTCTGCCAACCACCGATACATTCTGACTGCTACTAATTACTATACTCGGTGGTCTGAGGCTATCCCTTACAAAAGCAACACGGCAGACATAGTTATCAAATTCTTGGAGGAAAACATCTTCACAAGGTTTGGGATGCCCTTTGCTTTAGTATGTGATAATGGTCCGGCATTTTCTTCCGCACAATTACTCGAATGGACCTACAACCAAAAGATCACACTAAAGTTCTCCAGCAACTATTACCCCTAGGGAAATGGCATTGCTGAATCAACAAACAAGAATCTACTTGAGGTGATCAAACATTTGTTAGAACAAAATCCCCGGGATTGGCACCAAAAAATGAAATTCGCCCTCTGGGCGGATCGTATTTGTATTAAAGCCACCCTGGGAACATCCCCATTCCACTTGATTTATGGCCAGAACCCTGTATTTCCAGTCAACTTACAGATCCCAGTTTTACAGTTTATGCAGGAATTCAACAACAGGGACAACATTGTGGATGTTCAACTTTTGAATCTGGTGCGAATGGAGGAACAATGAGATGCAACCCTTGAACATTTCACACGTCATCAAGCAGTAGTAAAATGATGGTTTGACCGAAGAGCCCAATACAAGTCTTTTCAGATCTCAGATCTGGTCTTGCTGTGGGATAAGGCCCAGGAGAAGAAAATAAAACACACCAAGTTCCAACGGCTCTGGCTCGGACCATACTTAATCTTAGAAATTTGCAGGGCAAACACTTACCGCCTTAACACCTTGACTGGAGAACCTGTTGCGTTGCCTGTTAATGGGCAGTTTCTCAAGCATTACTTTGAGTAAGGGTAAGTTTGTTCAAAGTTGTATTATATGTAAGTAATCCCCTTGTAAATAGTCTTGTCGGCCGCCCTCCGGGGTAGTCTCCCCTTTCCTCTTGTTTTTTTTTTTGTTTTCTCTTTCAGCTTTCTTTTGGTCCCGGTGTTTCGTCCCATCTTGTAGGAACTGGAATGCTTCGCATAACTTTGGCCTCTGGTGCAATGCCTCCGACATGGCGAACTTTAGAATCTATCTTTATCACGGCGGAATCAACCCAATCTCCGGGATTGTTTGCAGGTTATGGTACATTTTCGAGCCATCTTCATTGGGTGTTGTCTCCAGGAGTCTAGCAATCAGTGAACAATAATAATATAAGGAACAAGTAATCGGACACACCAGGGGTAGATCAGCTGTACTGGTTGGTTGATCCACGTCTGAAAATCCAAAGAAATTCCTTCCAGGTCTGGAGTTTTATCCTCTCCAAATATCTAAATATAGGTGGATAGGTGAAAGAAGTACCGCCATTTGAATTTTAGCTAAGCTGGGGCTCAATGGTGAAAGAAGTACCACCTTCCCCACCTGGAAATAAAAAAAATAATATGAGGAAAAGCGGGACGAAACTTCGGTCTCCGGGGGAAAAGAAATCAAATTGATGACTAGTTCGATGTAATTAGTACCTCTTCTCTATTCCTCCCAGAGGTCATCGGCTTGATTTCCTTCCAAAGCACACATGACACCACTGATGAAGGGCTACGGACTGACTCCTGTATGGTCGGGTTCTCTCAGATATGCTTCTCTTGGCCTTTCAAACACTTCATAAGGCAGATTGATCCCAGTTGTGCTAACCAGAGATTCTATAGTTCTCAAATGCGCTAAGGCATTTGTCCCAGATAGTCACCATTTGTTATTCCCTGCATCCGCGTCCCTACATTTTGTGTGTAAAATGTTGGGTCCCCCTTTTTTTTTTGCTTTTGTTTTGTCTTTGTTTGCGGCCTTTTGCCTTGCCTTTGTCTTTTTTTCTTTTTGGTTTTCTGTCTCCGGGTTTTTCTTCTCCGGTGTGTTGTTCTCTAGGTTTGTTTTTTTCCCCTCTAGGATCCCGGATCCCGGAGGTTGCCTTTTGGTTGGAAGCTGGATTCCGGACTCCGAGATTCTTTGCGATGATGTTCCTAAGTCTTAGGAATATCATCGTAAGGAATCCCCGGGCCCAGAGTCTGGATGTTTTGCCTAGCCTCAAATCTCTGGAGGGAAGAGGATTACTCTTTTACCGCGGGTATAAATAGACTCACCTGTCATTTTCACATTTACCGCGATTAAAATCTTCGAGCACTTAGAGCGAAATAGAGCAATTTTTAAAGCGATTAGCAGAACAGTTACAGAGAAATTTGTGATAATCAAAGCTTAACACCTTCTACTGTTCTCAGACGTACGCTAGTGCTTCGTGGTGGTGATCTTGACGGCTTGACGATTTGAAGTTGTTGCAGAGCTCTCCTGGTAATCTTTTCCTTCCTCCGCCTTCTGCATTTTCAGGTTGGTTTCTCTACTTCCCTCCTCTTCGCTTTGCTTTCATTTTCTGGTTTTTCTTTGGGCCCGCCTGTTTTTGTTTTCGTTTGCTTTGTTTCTCTGTTGTTCTTTGGTCTCCTGGTTTTGCCTCCCGTTGGTGGGTCGGCTCTTCCGGGAGGTTGTCCGCCTTCTGTGCATAGGTTGTTCGCCTGTAAATTCTGTAAATAGCTTGTACATGATGTAAGTAGCTGTATATTCTTGTTTCAGCTTCGTCTGGTTTTTCTGCGGGAGTCTTTCCGTGTGTATAAAGTTGTATATATGTATATTTCTGTAGGTAGCCCTTGTATATCCCCTCCTCTATGTATATATCCTTCAGCTCTGTGTGTATCCTTTTGGGTGGCTCGACAAGCTGGTCGAGTCGCCTTTGCTTCTGGTTTTCCGCCTTCAAGCTTGCCTCGAGGCAGAAAAACACCTGTTTGAAACTCGGCTCTCGGCCGGTTCCAAATAGGTAGTTTTCTCTCTCCTCCATCAAGGCTGTCAGAGCCTCATTTATTTCCCATGCGTGCAATCACTTCTGGCCAAGTGGCTTTCCCTTTTTGCGTGTTTGAACAGTTGGCTCCGCCGCCAGTGCCATCACATCCATTCAATGCTAGCCCACGTGGCATCCACGTGGACCTATTTCCACCTTCTTCTTTGCTAACGGTTATATCCCCGAGCCTCGGGCCTCTTTCCACCATTCATCCCATGTCTTCGCCAAGTGTGATAAAATTTCCCAGACCCAGAGATATAATGAAAATGCTAAGTTTATGTTTTGCTTTTCGGGTACTTATACGTAAAACTAACTTTTCAGGAAAAGCAAATGGCACAGTGGTAAGGACTCCGGACACCGGAGTTACTATTTTATTTTGATAAATATGTTCTAACAGTCGCTTTGTCTCGTAGGTCCGGACTTCATTTTACAACCATGTCTGAAGCATCTGCATCATCTCCTCCCGAAAGTCTGGAGTTGCCATCCACAACCGAGACCAAGGCAGTGGCAAAATCAAAAATAGAGAAGGCCCTGGCAAAGCTTCCCCTCACCATGAAGTATATGCAGGGTGAGGAGATTGTGGGCTCAAAGATTGAGTCCCAGGTAAAATTGATGACCGACCCCAGTGTCGGGACTTGGGCAGAAATGCAGGCCCTAGTAAAGATAATGCATATCCAGCGACAGGCTGGAGACAAAATTGCAACCAACGTCGAAGGGTCCATAATTCTCTGGGCGGCTTGCTTCCCATGCTCTGTACAGTCTCCGGAGCTTTTTCTCACTTTGGAAGCCAACTACAACTCTTCTGTCCAGGCCGTCATGTTAGCAGCTACAGAGCCCACGGGATTCCCCACTCCACTGGTGTCTCTTGACCCAATTACTTTCCAAGCAGGCCTGGGTATCCCGCAATTTGATAGGTCCTCGGTGGTCACAAGGACCAAGGCCTTGAAATAATTCAACCAATTGGAGGATGCCTCCCGGGTGTACATGAACACCAACTGGCTAAAGGTCTCGAAGAGGGATCCAAAAAGAATGAAGATAGATATCCCCCGCTCTGAATTCAAGGAAAGCATCCAAATGGGGATGATAGCATTGGCCTGGGTATTTGGGCAGCCCTCCACCCAGGAATTTGCAAAGTGGATGTACTATTTCCTCCTGGGCATCTCCACTAAGGGAGAATTCTTCGACTGGGCGACCATTATCTCCAACCATGTCGACTCCCAGTTCTTGTAGCTGAACGAGAAGAAGAAGTTCTACATGATTTCTTATGTTTTCTGGGCTCTGGCCCAACAAAGGCCCCACTCCAATGGCCTACTCACAGATGGCATTCTCGGGCTTGGCCGGGGACAAAGAGCACCGTGGGACCATTTCCCACAGATTCAATGGGAGGCCAGCTTCCCCAGTTACTGCTGGGTAAACGACTCCTTCGTTTACTACCATTTACTCACGCCCACCCGGGATGCTGGATACCGCCTGTCTAGTGAGGCGATAAAATTGGTTAGTAGTTATGGGCACTACTATATCTAGTTCCAGCAGCACATATACATTAGGGTCGCCAGCTTCTCCAGGAAACCCTACTTGTTACCCAAGCATTGCGGGGACAAGATCATGCTGCTGGAATATTATCGGCAGATGATGGAATTACATGCCTTCTTGGCCCTCAAGAAGGTCCCCAATGTTTCATTCCCAGTCTCCTATGGGAACTACACCTGCAATCTGGCCACCACAAAGGAGGTAGATAATGAGCTACAATGTTATAACTTGCAGGAATTTTATCTGGCGTGAAATTTTTTTGATTCACATGGCAGAATTGCAACGGCACTGCCCCGGGCTTCGAAGCCCCACCACACACACATGGAAGACTTCTGGGTAGATTTCCAGGATGACGTGGATGTGCACAACCGACACTATGATAGAATGACAGCCGGAATGATGCAGGAGCTAAAGCTCTGAAGGTTCCCAGTGGGCTTTTCAGACGATGCCCCCACCATAGATCCCCAGTACAAAGAAAAGGGGATTGACAAAATTCCACTGCCGGCAATGAATTGGGCTATCCAGGAGGACCACACAATTGAGGACTTCACTCGGGAGGTGGTCAAGAGAAGTCATGCCTATTTTAAGAAGGCATGCCCTGGGAGTATGCGCCTAGCCTCCAGGCCGGTATCAAAAGCAACACCACCACCGGTACCAAAGTTGACTCCGGGGGTCGGGACCTCTACACAAGGTGCAGACAAAGGAAAGGGGATAGAAACAACTCCCCCCACGCAGAAAGTCCCCATTCAGGAATAGATTAGGAAATCTGTAACGGCCTCCCAACAAATGAGGGAGCAGTTGATCACAAGGCTTGCCACTCCCCCGCTAATGGTCGGACCAATTCGTCCTCCTTCCTCCCAATCACTGGCAGCCTTAATGGCGAAGGCGACGGGGGTGGATCCTATAGAGGAAGTAGCAATAGCCGATGCGGGGCCGCCTCTGATCACCCGAAGGAAGAGAAAGCATATCAAACAGCCCAAGGCAGAACCAGCGCCAAGGGCTTCCCTCCCAAAAGAAGTGGAAATCCTTTCTTCTAGTTCCCCAAAACTGGAGAAGGAAGAAGAACAAACAGAGGACCCAGCCAGTCCCCGTCCAGAAGAGGAGTTTGACATGTTTGCAGCCGATGAGTTCGGAAACCTGCAAGGGGGTGATACACAAGTGGAAATAGAAGTCTCAGAGCAGGAGCAGGAGGCTGTGGATTTGGAAGACTTGGAACAAGAAGTTGCAGAACAAGAACAGTAGAAGATAGAAAAGGGGGCAGAACCAGAGATTATCTCCGGGGCCCCAGAAACACAAGGTTTGGGAGTGGGCCAACAAACACCAAGTGAACAAAAGGCATCCGCTGGGGAACCCGGACCTAGACCTTCAGGAGCAACCGTAACCCCAGCCGCCACGTTGCAAGGGCCACTCCCGGGGGCAACCTTCGGGCACATAATAACAGCGGCCCAAACTATGAATCTTGGCCAGACACCTCCCATACTTCCCAAAGAGGTGCCAATAGCAGAAGAAACCCAGCCAGAGGAAGAAACAGAAGGGATAGAGCAACATGAAGAAGAAATCTCTGAGGAAGCCGATCAGGGTCCAGACACGTCAATCGACATCTGGGACCAGGACGAGGAGATAGAAATTAAAGAAGATGTTGCTACAGAAGAGGTTCCGGCAGGGAGAGAAACAAAGGAAGTACGTGTTGAAAAGGAGCAGCCACCATCGGACACCGAGAGAGAATCTAAAGAACAAGCTCTGGCAGGAAGGCCACCTCTGCCACCTCCATGGCTGGTGGAAAGCAGGAAAAGAAAATCCCAATCCGCTCCAACAGTCCCTATCTCCCTGGCCGAAATGATGGCCTTAGCTCAAGCCCCGGCGAAAACAAAGAAGGCCCGGACAGTTCATACCTTTCGAACTGGGCCGGGCAGAGAAATAGTTACGCTAGTGGCAACGCCTCCCCCAGACGCTGATGAAGTGACCATGAACCCCGTAGACTACAATATCGCGGAGGTGTCCCTAGGTAAAAGGGGAAAGCAGGGCGAAGTGGACCTGTTGAAGGAGGCAGCGCGGGCAGTGGAGGCCCGATATGAAAAGGAGGCGTACAGGCTCAAAGCTGAGAAAGAAAAGAACGCAAACCTTATGGGGTTGCTTATAGAGCTGGCCCGACCCCTCAATGCCGCCCCTCCAGAGACCACATCAAAGGAATTACTGCAGAGCGACATAGACTCCCTGTGAGTAATGAAAAAGAAAGCCTAGGAAGTAGACGAATGGGTCGTTCTACAGATAGGAAACATCCGACATTTCCTAACGGCCACTCTCCCAGATTTATATACGGCTCGGCAAAATATTTTACAGGCGGAAGCACTAATTGAGCAGTGGGAGAGTGACACCGAGAATTACCAGGCGTGGAAAGTAGAGCTCAAAGAGCTCCTCACCCTGGGGGAAGATATAATTTCTGAATCCAGAATTCTGGGTGAGGAATCATTTGATTTCGTAAGGGCTCAGCACTCCAGACTGGACCTCACATTGGAGGTAACCAAGCAACTAGTAGAGTCCTTACAGGGAAAGGTAAACACAATAAAGTATTCTTCCAATTTGTTTAAGTCATTTGTAATAAAAGCTTCTGGGGTTGATCCCCTTTGTACAAATACTTATACCCCCGTAGAGTCAGTTTTGGGAAATTTTGATGAAATGGTGGCATCTCAGTATCAATCCCCGGAGGGGATGGATGGGGCTCAAATGACAAAACTTACCGAAATGGTACTGAAAGGCCATGATGCCACAAGGGTGGCATATGAGTTCAGAGATAATGTTCCAGACCTGGCGGAACAAGTTGAAGTGGCCAGGCACAGAAGGGCCAGCCTAAGGAAGATCGATGAAGATGGTATTTTACACATCCTTCAGGCCTTCAATGATAATAAACAGCCTTAAGCGTTCTCTAGAAACTGGGGAAACTTGAGCATTAAGCATTCTTTATTCTTTTAGGGGCGTAATTTCCTAGATCCCAGAGTTCCGGATCCAAAATTCTGTATTCTTTAAAGTGATTTGTGTCCCGGTCCCCGAGGTTGACCGGTCACTTTCAGAGGCGGTTAATAAAGACTATCAGAGGGTAGTTGGGCACATCAAGAAGCATTGGCTCAGCAGTTGGCTTCTGACAGGGTGATCTTCTCGAGGCACCGTTCAAGGGTACACCTGGCACATTGGAGATAGGGTGCCACATTTCCCATTTATGAGGCATGTAGCCTCGGTCCCCGGGGGACCTACTTTCTTCTTTCTTCTCTCCAGCTCTCTTCTTGAGGCTGATTCTTCTGATGTATATTCTTGTCTTCTTCTTCTAACATGGAAAAGTTATTCCATCTCTAGGTCTTTTGTAGGGTGGCGTAGGTGGTACCAGCCCCAGATATTGTATTTTATTAAAACACAGTAAAATAGGGTTAGGGTTAGAGAGAGTTGTATAAATAGGCGAATTGGCCCATTTCCAAGGGTCGGCGAAATTGATAATTTTCTTGTCCATAAGAAATAGCAAAGTGATTTCTGGTTTTAGTTGCAGAGCTCAATGCTCTAGTTGTTCTGTTCCTGGTAGTTAGATGCTCCCCTGGAGCCACCATTGTATCACGCACCAGTGCTTGCTGGACTAAACATTAATGAAGAAGGATGGATTCTTGGCAATGAAGTTGTTAACATCTCTGCTTCTGAGTTAATGGTATTTCATGTTTTAAATGTTCTGTATGTCCTTCACTCTGATATGTTAAAGTAGATTAACGACCTCTTTATTTCCGCTACTGATAAAATGCTAACTGATGGTTGTGTATTTCTTCGGTATTTAGTTTATTCTTTCAGAGTGTTGTCGATGTTCCAGACTTTTTTAGCATGACTGTAGTTAGATAAATGTTTCTAACCCTGCAGGATCTTTTTCGTTTTATTCGCTAAGTGTAGAATGCTCCGGGAAACCTTTACTATTCTGAATCTCCAGCGAAATGAGTTGAAATAACCAGCTATCCCCTCGAAAATAGTCACCTCTCCCAACCGAGCCCCGCATAGTCATGACCCGACACCCAGGTGCTTGAAGGCTTGGAGGATTTATTTCCCCCGGACAACCTTTGCAGGCGGAGTTGGCCGATTTCCCCGGAATCCGGTGACAACTTATGACTGTTGGCGGACCCGGTCAGCAAAACCCCGTCAACAGGACCTAAGAGGGAAATTAATTATGAATGGAGGGAAAAATGGGGAAAATATGAATAGAAATTAGAGCCAACCTCGAGTTTGAAGGAGGACATATATCTGAATTGAATATGCATTTAATGATGTATGATAAACTTCAAGGCTTGCTTTCACACCCTCCAAGAGACTTCACTTGCCTCCTAGGATCCTATTCCTCTATAGAATCTCCCAATAGGATTAGATCATTAACTAAGACCTATTCAAACTCTTCTATAAGAGTCAATCTCTGAAAACTTAACCTTGAATGATCAACACCTTAGTTTTGATTCACTTCTCCACACTCACTTAGAAGGCTCTAAGTGCAAAATCTCCATAAAAATGCTCCAACATTGTAGGGGTCTTCTCCATCATGAAAAAATTCTTTTTCCATCCCATTTGATCCATCTTGGAAGGTTCTTCAATCATCTTCTTATCGGATTCCATGAATCATCATGAATTGACCTTAAAAATAGGCCTACTCTAGTAGCCCTAACCAGTCACCTTTTTCTATTTCTTGCAAAACTTTTCCAAACAACTTGGAAAACTAAGACTTGATTCGAATACCCTTTTGGAATTTTTAAAACATTCACAAATTTTCTGGGTCTGACAGTGACCGTATAGGGGGTTCCTACAAACAAGGACAAGAGGCCTAATAGGCCTAATTTCTAGGACTGAACTGTGATTTTGATAGCAAAATTGTTCAAACCAAATCCTAAATGATTGGTATAACTTCTATCTACCTAGAATGGATAGATATGATGTTTACCTTCATTAAAAACTCCTTTCCTCATACAAATCCACACCTCCATGCAATGTTTCATCACTCTTTTTACCTCTAGACCTCTAACCGGGCTTCACAAACTCGCCTAGGGCCTAGCATATAAAGTAGTTCCTCATACTTTCTAGAATCCTAAATCATAAAAATATATACAATAACTACTCCTCTACCATTTCCATCTACTATGGATTATTAGCCATGGTTAGATTTAATGGGGGAGCCATGACTCTCTAAACTACTCAAAACAAGCTAAAAATGGACTCCATGAACTAGATTGCTGAAAATCAGAAGATAGATGACCTCAAAATGACTAACACTTCAAATGAAAAAGCTCAAAAACAACCTATATAACACTAATCCAGCACTTTTTTTAGTCATTCAGTCCATTAAGTATTACTGTTCATAAAAACACCAGTAATTTTCTGTAAAAATGCTTGTAAAACTCTATTTTGTTTTTCTCCAAACTATTAAATTCTTTCATAATACTTTGTGTTCAATTCTTAGGTATCATTAGATTCCATTTCCTTAATTTTAGGGCCTATTGGTTGAGCATAACCTCCTATAACTTAGGGAATCCAAATATACCCGAATGACATGCACTCTTTTGCAATAATTGCAAAATTGAAGACAACTTCTTTTGAACATTTGGCAACTTCCACATATGCCATGTTCCTATATTCTTGGGCTTCTAACCTCCTATTTCTTGAGGATCCAAATCCATTTATAACCTTATGGCATCTTTATAACAACAAGATGTGTTAGAACACATTTAAGACTCTCACCTAAGCTAAGCTTCTAACTTAAGAAATTAAATAAACAACTAACAACGGATATTATTGTGACCTTAGTCCTAATGAAAAACTCACCTATCCAACATGGAAAGAGACCTTCTGAGGTCCTAAAACAAACTAAACTAATCTCTTGACTTGGCTAGAGTCAAGTACAAGCCATAATTTACTAAACAATGGAGGTTAGCCTAGGTGCTCCTGCACCATCCTCCCAAAATCAAAAAATTCAATCCACCCTTGGATTGATGATGGTAGGATCAATGCCCATCCTTTTGAATTTTGATTCCTTGATCCAAATTGCATCAGAAGCACTTTGCCCATACATCTGAATAAGGTGTTCTTTATACTCCTTGAGTCTAGTCTTTTTGTAGACTCTAGTGTCTAGTACACTGTCTGGTCATGTATTTGTAGCAGTAGGGAGTTGTAAGTCTTCTACATCCCTAATCACTTCATGTATGGTCTGGTCCATCTCTTCTTGAGGCCCTTTATAATGGACAAGGTCCGCAACATTGAAAATATTTGACAGTCCACTGTCATCCGGCAGGTCTACTTTGTAAGCATTGTCACCATACCTTGCTAATATAGGACAGGGTCCTATCCTCCTCATTTGTAGCTTGTGAGGGAATCCTTTTTGCAATCTAGATTTGTTTAGATGCACCCTGACAAGATGACCAACATTGAACTCAACTATCCTTCTACCTTCATCCACCTTTGCTTTGTGTTTGTTGGTGTTGTCCACTAATGTCTTCATCACTATTTCATGAACCTCTTTCATAGAAAATGAAAAATCATCTACATATCCACTTGCTTTGACTCCTTCTTTCAGATCTCTCAACTCATAGACACCCCTTGGATGTAGTCCATAAACTATCTCAAATGGAATTTTCCCTGTGGATCTATTCAAGGTGTCATTGTAGGCATATTCAGCTTGCCCAATCAACTGATCCCATTGTTTTCTGTACTCTTTAGTCAAGCATCTTAGAAGTTTTCCAAGGCTCCTATTAAAAACCTCAGTTTGACCATCAGTTTGGGGATGGTATGCTGACCCAAAGGATAAGTTGGTGCCCAATCCTTACCAAAGTGTCTTCCAAAAATGACTCATAAACTTTGTGTCTCTGTCTGAAACAATGCTGATAGGAAATCCATGGATTCTCACTATCTCTTTGAAGAATAGAGATGTTATTTGACTTGCATCATTTGTAGTCTTACATGGCACAAAGTGAGCCATTTTACTAAATCTGTCCACAACTACATAAACACTATCCATACCTTATCTTGTCTTGGGTAACCCAACTACAAAGTCTATGCTTAAGCATTCCCAAGGCCTAGTAGGAATAGGTAGGGGCTGATAAAGACCAGCATTTTATGAAGTACCCTTTCTCTTTGACACACAATACAACTCTCCACATACCTCTTTACATCAATATTCATCCTCAGCCAATAGTAGAATCTTTGAACTAGTTCTTGTTTCTTTGTGATCCCAAAATGACCACTCAATGCACCATTGTGCTTCTCTTGAATCATATTCTCCCTAATGGAACCTCTAGGGACACATAGCTTATTGCCTTTAAACAAAAGGTTACTTTGCAAAGTATATTCAACATACTCACTATGGAAATGGTTCTTGTATTCAACACATACCTTGTAAATAT
>MU224095.1:198693-211329 GCA_018584345.1 Thuja plicata | reverse complement strand
TCCACTTTACTTTTATCCATTTTCAGATTACCATGAGATAGAACAAATCCTAGGTACACTAGCTCTATTTTGATGAACTCACATTTCTCCAAGTTAATCATGAGCTTCTCTTCATGTAGTCTCTTAATTACTAATTCCACATGCTTGAGTTGATCCTCTCTTATCTTACTAAAGATGAGTATATCATCCAAGTATACCACTACAAACTTTCCAATGTGATCCTTGAGCTCTTCATTCATCAACCTCATAAAAGTTGATGGAGCATTTGATAAGCCAAATGGCATGACTAGCCATTCATACAGACCTTTCATGGTCTTGAAGGTTGTCTTCCACTCATCTCCTTCATTTACCCTTATCTGGTGATTGCCACTTTTTAAATCTATCTTGGTGAAGTACCTTGCACCTCCTAGACAATCCATCAAGTCTTCTATCCTAGGGATAGGGAACCTATATCTGATAGTGATCCTATTTATGGCTCTGGAGTCAGTGCACATTCTCCAAGTACCTCCTTTCTTAGGGGATAGGACTATGGGTACAACACTAGGACTAATACTCTTCCTTATGAGGCCTTGTTCTAGTAACTCTTGAATTTGCCTAGCTATTTCCTCATTCTATTGAGGTGTCATCTTGTAGGCTACCTTATTGGGTAGGGTATCTCTAGGAATAAGGTCAATCTTATGGCTTATGAGTCTTATAGGGGGTAAGTTTGATGGCTATCCATCACTTACAATGCCTTCATATTTCTGCAACATTTCTTGTATCGCTTGTGGCAGCTCTGTCCTCTTTACTATTTTGTCTTCCTCTCACTTAGGCTTCAACACTAGAGAAAAACCAACCACTTCTCCTTCTTCTAGGGCCTCCAAGAACTCCTTTTCACCAACCATAAGGAAATTAGGACCTTCTGTCCTCACTTTTGCATCTTCTAAGAGTGACTGAATTCTGAAAGTCACATTGTGCTTCTTAAAAACATAAGAGTTCTTCACTCCATCATGGACAACTTGGCGGTCAAATTTCCATGTCCTACCTAGGAGAAAGTGACATGCATCCATAGGCATCACATCACACAAGACCTTGTTTTTATACCTCCCTATGGAGAACTCCACCCAAGCTTGTTCGTTTACCAAGACATGTTGTCCCTTATTGAGCCAAGTGACCTTGTAAGGATTAGAGTGGGGTATCCTTGTCATATTTAAATTGCTAATAGCCTCCTCTGACATAATGTTGTTAGTAGAACCAGAGTCAATGATGACTCTACATACCTTGTTCATCATCTTGCATTTGATCCTAAACAAGGATCTTCTTTGGCTTGGCTCTTCCTTCACTGGTTCCTTGATTAGAGTTATCGTCATCATGAGGTTTTCTCCTTCCTCTGAAGTCAGTGGAACTTTAGCATGTTTAACAGTAGCATTAGACTCATCTTGGACCAAATTATTCCTCTTATCACCTCTTCGTCATGAACCACTTTTCTCTGAGAATCTATAGGCAGGGTGCCCCATTTGGTTGCAATGATAACACTTCATATTGGCAAAATAGTTTCCTCTTCCTCCTTGTCCACCACTTCTACCTCTGAAACTTGAGTTCCTTCCTCTACCACCTCTACTAGAGCTTCCTTATTTCTTCTCACTGTATTTTACTTTTCCTTGTATTCTTGATTTAGAACTCCTTCCACCATAGCCACCTCTTGATCTTCTATTATCTCTTCTTTTACCTCTTCCTTTAGAACTTTGTTCTCATTTTATTTTTCCTTTCTCCTCTATCTTCAAGGCCATTTGATAGCATTGGCGGATGGTTTTGAGGCTTACAAGACTCATGTCTTCTTGAATATACCATTTGAGTCCATTCATATACCTAGCTAGCTTGATTCTTTCATCTTCAACCACTTGTGACCTTAAGCACAATTTTTGGAACTCTTCAGTGTATGCTTGGACATCCAAATCTTTTTGTCTAAGATTGTGTCTCCTTCTATGAAGATGAACTTCATAATCATCAGGCAAGTAAGTTTGTTGAAGCTTAGTTACCATTCCTTTCCATGAGAGTATAGGACTCTTTCCTTGTTTCTCCCTTTTAGTTTGAACAAACTTCCACCATGTGAGAGTTGATCCTCTCAACCTTGACTTGGCCACACTCACTTTTTGGGCCTCTATGATACCATCACATTCAAAATGGTTCTCTATATTGTCTATCCAATCCACAACTGAATCTGGATCCATTTATCCACTAAATAGTGGTACACCCTCCAAAGCTTTGCCACTTAAAGCCTTCAATGCCTTTAGGAAGGGTTCTTGATCAATGAAAGGGTTAGGGTTTGGAGCTTCCTCTTCTATATCCACTCCCTTTTCCCTTGCTTCTTCTTCTTCTTTCTAATCTATCTAGTCTTTCATCTTCTCAGCTTTGTCTTGGAATTCTCCCAAGAGTTGCTCCATTTGAGCCAACCTTTCTCTTAGCATCTTGTTGTCTTCTTCTTTCTCATCCACCTTTTTGGCTAACTTAGTGTTATTCACCATGATTTTTTCCTTCTCTAAACTTCCAGAAGTATTCTCTCCCACTGACTCAGTAGGCTGCAACATCCACCACAAGCTTGATCAAATCCAAGCTCTGATACCAATATGATGTATGATAAATTTCAAGGCTTGCTTTCACACCCTCCAAGAGACTTCACTTGCCTCCTAGGATCCTATTCCTCTATAGGATCTCCCAATAGGCTTAGATCATTAACTAAGACCTATTCAAACTCTTCTATAAGAGTCAATCACTGAAAACTTAACCTTTAATGATCAACACCTTAGTTTTGATTCACTTCTCCACACTCACTTAGAAGGCTCTAAATGCCAAATCTCCATAAACATGCTCCAATATTGCAGGGGTCTTCTCCATCATGAAAAAATTCTTTTTCCATCCCATTTGATCCATCTTGGAAGGTTCTTCAATCATCTTCTTATCGGATTCCATGAATCATCATGAATTGACCTTAAAAATAGGCCTATTCTAGTAGCCCTAACCAGTCACCATTTTCTATTTCTTGCAAAACATTTCCAAACAACTTGGAAAACTAAGAATTGATTCAAATACCCTTTTGGAATTTTTAAAACATTCAAAAATTATCTGGGTCTGACAGTGACCATAGAGGGGGTTCCTACAAACAAGGACAAGAGGCCTAATATGCCTAATTTCTAGGACTGAACTATGATTTTGATAGCAAAATTATTCAAACCAAATCCTAAACGATTGGTAGGACTTATATCTGCCTAGAATGGATAGATATGATATTTACCTTCATTAAAAACTCCTTCCCTTGTACAAATCCATACCTCCATGCAATGTTTCATCACTCTTTTTACCTCTAGACCTCTAACCGGGCTTCACAAACTCGCCTAGGGCCTAGCATATAAAGTAGTTCCTCATACTTTCTAGACTCGTAACTCCTAAAAATATATACAATAATAACTCCTCTACCATTTCCATCTACTATAGATTATTATCCACAGTTATATTTCATACTACTAACACTTCAAATGAAAAAGTTCATAAACAACCTATAGAACACTAATCCAACACTGGTTTTAGTCATTAAGTCCATTAAGTATGACTCTCCACAAAAACAACAGTAATTTTCTGTAAAAATGCTTGCAAAACTCTATTTTGATTTTCTCCAAACAATTACATTCTTTCATAATACTTTGTGTTCAAGTCTTAGGTATCATTAGATGCCATTTACTTCATTTTAGGGCCTGTTGGTCGAGCATAACCTCCTATAACTTAGGGAATCCAAACATACCCGAATGGCATGCACTCTTTTGCAATAATTGAAAAATTGAAGACAACTTCTTTTGAACATTTGGCAACTTCCACATATGCCATGTTCCTATATTCTTGGGCTTCTAACCTCCTATGTCTCGAGGATCCAAAGCCATTTATAACCTTATAGCATCTTTATAACAACAAAATGTGTTAGAACACATTTAAGACTCTCACCTAAGCTAAGCTTCTAACTTAAGAAATTAAATAAATAACTAACAAAGGCTATTATTGTGACCTTAGTCCTAATGACTAACTCACCTAGCCAACATGGCAAGAGACCTTCTAAGGTCCTAAAACAAACTAAACTAAGCTCTTGACTTGGCTAGAGTCAAGTAAAAGCTAGAATTTACTAACCAATGGAGGTTAGCCTAGGTGCTCCTACACCATTTAAGTACAATATGAGGTCCTACTATAAGAAACACACTAAAGTGGGCTCAAAATGGTCCCAAAATGAGCACAAATTAAGTGCTTTTTTTTTAGGATGGTACACATAGTAGTCATAACAATAAGAGAGTATAATCACAGTGAAATCATGGTGAACAAAGAGGGACAATGCATAATCATGGGGATCAATGATTTCTTGATGTTACATGCATGTAAAAATACCAGTGATAATAATTATCCATGAATTATTTATAGCAATGATAATCAACAGTTGGATGGTTTTGCAAAGATCAAATCAATATATTGTCAAAATATTGACCAAAGCATTAACAAATGATCAGGTAAAGGCACTTTTACAAGAGGCCATGAACCAAAGGCCAAAAAGATAGTCAGCAATGTTATCTCAATGATTATAAATAAATATTTCAATATAAATGTCAATGAAAGAGAATAGGAAGATAATGTTGCTACCAAAACACTCCAATACAATGACATATAATAGAAAATGGTACATCTTAAGGCATTGATATATTCAAGTAATATAAAATCATAAGACAAAGTTTTCATGCCATGGATTAGAGCCATTAATAGTGTAGACATAACAAATATGATGCCTTAAATATTGATAGAGAAAGACATTGATTTTCAAATATGCCTAAAAGGGTTAAAAATAGAGAAGATTATTATGTTTTGTAATAGTGAACAATATTGACATGATGTCAAGTATTTCATCACATATATCAAAATATTTTAGAAGATAAAAAATTCACTGGTTCTTTTCTTCCATAAGTGAGAACCCAATTTCAAAAACTATAAGAATGGAAGAAAGCATTAAATATACAACTAAAGAGAAACACTAGCAAGGGTTTATCGTGTTCTTGAAAGCAGATATTCATCTTTTTCTATAAAACAATGAAATACCAGTAGATTCAAAATGTAATGAGCCACAACCTACAAGAATACAAAAAACCACAAGAAATCCCTTGTTATTTCTTTAAAGAAGGTCATATTTCTAGAAGTTGTGCCAAAAGCACAAAGATATTTAATTTTTCATACTTTCCAAGTGTGTGAGATAGAAATAGAAGGAAATATGTAGGGAAAGGACATGGCCACAGAGAGCTCAAGCTTTGAGCATTAAAAAAAACACAAAGGAAAACATAAGGTTCACCATGTTTTCTATACAAATGGAGCTTGAGACAAAATGAGAAGAATTACATGTTGGTGAGAACTAGACCTACAAGAAAATCCTTCAAGAAATCCTTGAATCTCCATCAAAACCTAGTCCCCATGGCGGTACAACAACAGAGGCAACGAGTTAACAAAGGTCAAAATGAAATGAATGGGCTACATGTAGAGTTAGGGTTTATTTTACCCTAATCTAACTCATTAGTGAATAAGACGTATTATTCCTTTGTTTTTATTATTTTCCATTCAACTAATGTCCTTTTCATAATATGCTAATTTTGCATTGGACTTGATTTATAAATCTCTTAAGTGATATTATTATAAATCATTTAGGCACATTTATACGAAAAGTATGATTTTTTATGCCTTATGTATAATATACTTTATATTCACATCAGATTTGCATGTAAAATATTTGCTAAAGGTTATGTTAATATAATTCACTTTAGTTAATATTCTTGATGATGCAATATAAATATTATTTTATTATGAGTCAAGAGATGTAGCTAGAGGTTTATAGAAGATTGAGTAACATGTGAGGGATGAGGGATATTTATGAAGACTTACAGGAAATTAGACATGAGTTTAGGGACCCACATAGGTGGAACATCCATCAGGGAGGATTTAGAGGTAGATAACTATGATTGAGGATTGTTTTATCACCACATGCTTTTTTGTAGCTCATAAAGATATTTTTGCCTTGTAATGTAGGAGATTCTTGATTTTTCATAACAAAAGCTTGTTTCCTTCTCATTTTCTTCTAGTTTTAGTATTGATCGTGAATGACCTAATAATAATGTTGTATTTTCCTTCATTTTATCAAATTCCTTCAATGTTGAATGTAGAGATTAGCATCCTATAGTGCAAGTCTCTGAATATGTTTATTTTTTAGTGTAGCAAAACTATGAAAACAACATTGATTTCCTTTTCAAACATCAGAAATCCAAAACCTTTCATAATAATCTTTTTGCAAACATGTGTAGTTGAGTTTGAAGAATTTTGGGAGTTTGATCAACATTTCAATTTTTATTCCTCTAGTGTATCACCTATTAGAATAGGTTTGGAATTACAAACATATTTCTTACCCTTTTCCCTATCATGCAGTTAGTACTTCTAGGATTTCTAAAGGGGATCCAACCCATAATATGAAGTTCCATCTCCACAATGAGCAACCCACAAGATGAGAGATGTTCCCATGTTTCACAGGATTGATAAGCATTAAGCTTAGCTCTCGTGTATAAATCGGGTTGTGACAACAATAAGACACTATGATAATTTCCTATAGGTTCATTATATATAACATAAATATTAAATGCATCAATTTTAACAAATTTCTTAATGGTTTTGGTCTATAATAATTTAACAAACTTCCTCTCATATCATATTTTAACATGTTGATGCAAATTAAGGGTTCGATACATTGTAGCATGTATTTGTGGATGGACCCAAAAGGTATAATATAATTCAACATTGTTGGAAAGTGATGAGTTTTGTATGATATGAGAAACTTATTAGTTTTCGTTTATGGCAACATATCTGGTATATTGATCGCTTGGAATGTAGTTCAGTTTTGGAAATACAGTCTTCAAAATGACTAAGTACAGAAGCAGGAATACAGTATGACGATATTGTTTTGGCTAGCAAAGATCAAGTACATCAATTTATGACTTGAAAGCTTAGTGGAAGATACTATGGAGTATGTATGACCTCCACCTAAGATCAATTTAATTTTGGTGTTGATTAGAGTGAGTTAGAGAAATTTGAAGACAAGCACAGACGACAAAACAATGTAACAGAGTAGTTGAATAGTAGCGATCAATTAAGGAGTATAGTGCGGACTCCTAGAAAGCTAAGTTGGATTATAATTTTGGATAACCTATATTTTGGTTATGTAAGAGTGCTGATTTTGTATTTTCTCTTTGCGTTATTTATTTTGTATTGAGAGTCGACTATGTGATATTGTTAAGAGAGCCGACTTGATGTTGATATATATATATATATATATATATATATATATATGGAGAATTTTTGTAAAGTGAAGATATAGAAGATGGATGAACAAATGTATATGTGTATATGCGAATAGCAGAGCGGAGGATGATAGAGATCAATGAAGAACTATGACTGGAACTATCTAAGCATTGGAGATGCTTATTTTTTGTTCATTCATGAGAACACTTTGTAATAGAAGTTTTATTGTAAGATTTGTAAGCTCAGTTGGCCCCTAATAGGGTTTCCTCAACAAAAAATAATGGTGTTATGAGTTCTGTGTTATTTTTTATGTTCCTTTGATTTTAGTATGCTTATGGTTTATTTGGAATTGGTTTAAGTTTTATTTAAAGTGTTGTAATACTAATTCACCCCCCCCCCCCCCCCCCCCTCTCAGTATTACTTAATCCTAAAATTTGGTATCAGAGCTATTGGCCCTTGGAGAGAAAGTCTAACAGCTTAAGGGAGATCAGAATGGATTCAGAAAATTTACAAGAGAACTTTGAAGTAGCACTTGAAGACCTTGATAAAGAAAAAGTATAAAATAGTGACTTGAGATTCAAATTAAAGAGAGATGATGGATTCATCAAGAAACATAAGGATCAGCTTGAACTTTCCAAAAATCAGAGATGAGATCTTATGGTTCATATAAAAGAAGATTTAGAAATTGATAATTCAGATTAGATAAAGCAACTTGAACAAGAGAATGGTACTTTGAATCTTGAGAATGAAATGATGGCTAAAGAGATTCAACAAGAAAAAAATGCTAATATCAAGACTAAAGAAGCTTTGAGAGATGCTAATACTCTGATGGGACAAATTAAGATTGACCTTGACCATTACAAGAACAAGTATCTAAAATTGGAGAAATATAATCAGATTATAAAAGGTGAACTTGTTGAGACAAAGAAACACATTGAGAAACTTCACATGAGAAGTGACTTGATCGATGAACAGAGAGACAGACAGAAACCTAAAGGTGATATGACTAGTATTGGCTTCAATGAAGATGAATGCTCTAAGAATCAAAAAGAAAAATATGATGCTAAGATTGATGTAGAAAAACCTATTCTTGAAGAACCTAAAGAACAGATCAGACCTTTCAGAGGTTGATGTTTTGGATGTAACAAGTTTAGACACATGAAGAGAGATTGCAGAGGTAATACCCCTTCAAAACTTTTTCTGGTCATTGTTTTAATTGCAATGCATATGGGCACAAGAAACAAGAATGGAGGAAACTTGATCAAACTAGATACAGACAAGAAAATAATAAAGGAGAATCGACATCTAAGATCACATGTTACAAATGCAACAACCTTGGAAACATTGCAAGGAATTGTAAATTGCAAGTTAATCAGTACAGTAAACCTCCTATATGCTACAAATGTAACAATCTAGGTCATATAGAAATTTTTTGCAGGTATAATGGAGTAAATAATAGAAGAGCACAACCTCCTATGGATACAAAGAGGAATGACAATAATACTAGTAAGAGTATGGTAGAATACAAGAGTTATTTTGACAACTTTTTTAGGAAAGAAAAAGATAACATCAGTGATAAAGTATGGAGAGTCAAAGATTCTAACGATGTATTGGTTCAAGAAGAGACAGTAGATGCTATTGGATCTTCGCTTGATGCTATCAAAGAAGAATCGACCTAATTGGCCAAGCATGGCCTTAGGGGGAGCATTAGATGAGCACAAAATAATATATCTAGCCCCTGATTATGTAGATTAAGATCTAGCAAGCTTAGGTATGATATTGGCTGACATCATGCAACTTATATCTAAGAGCGCAACATCGGAAGATGCATATTTTATGATCGCGAGATTTATGACTGACTAGACAATATTGGGTAATGTAATTTTTTAACACTTAATGATGTATAAATCCCCTGATGGTTATCTATTTCCTTACCATTTGACAAGAAGAGACCTAAGGAGATCAAAGAGAAGAGAGATTCAGACTATCTATCAACTACTTTGCATGATCGATCAAAGCAAAAACTCAAAATTTAGTGTGTAAAAGGTATTTACATCATTTACATCTACACAAGCTATGGATACACCTTTGATATATGATGTTGTAGATTGATTTAGATACAATTTTAAGAAACATTCTTTCAAGTCATGTAAAGACAACCCTGAAGGAGCATTTTCCCCAACACCATATGACATTTTGCATGTAGAAGATATTAGGGCATACATTCTATGCAAGTATGATATACTAGGTGTTGATGAAATTTATACTAAAATGGATTATATGACTGATAATGGAAAATTTAGGGATGAATTTAAACACATTGAAAACCTGAGCATCATGAAGATATTGGATTTGTATGAATTCAGCAAAGAGGAATGGTTTAAAATATTACTCAGTAGAGTTCATGATTAGTTCAATTGAATAGGAGAGAAACCTATAAAGATATGTAGTTAATTGATTCATGAGATTACTAGATTTGATAACACTGATGCAATCCCTATGGCTGAGACGAACATAAAGAAACAAATTGAAGCCCTAACACATTCAAAATGGGATAGGCGAGCTATGACAGTTAATGATATATTCTTACATGATGTCAGATTGGTTGTGATGATACTTAGTTGCAAATTCTATTACAATAGTAGACCTAATTCAGTATCTGCGGGTGTTATCACGATGGAATACAAAATGGTGAAAGAAAATACTAATTATAACCTATGGGAGATTCTAGCACAATATTTTTTGGATAATGTCAAACTAATCAAGAAGGAAAAGTCTAAAACCTTTTGATTTTTCTCACTCTTAATGCATATGTATATCCACGTTGAGCACAAGTTTCCAGGCATGCACCCAAGTGGTTGGAGAAAAGGGATACCTACTGGTATTCATATTTTTGAGAGGTACCAAAGATAGAATAGCACATGGGTTGATGGAGAACTATTTGGCATGATCAAGATTCTTTAGAGGCAAATGAAGGAAAGAATCAAAATTCCTGAAGAATTGGTTGAAAAATATAAGGATTCAATTTGTTTTTTGGTTGAGATAGATTGTGTATGTTTTGAGGCAGTTATATCTAGAGTGAAATGGTGTTACCCTATGGGTTATGAAGTCAGTTCTGAGGTCCTAACTATGCAAATTGAATATGTGTTGGCATATGAGATATATTCATCAGAGGAGAGATGCGGAACCTATGAGGAAAATTCAACTAAAGTCAGAGAAGAGCAGACCAGAGGCATGAGGAAAAGGAAAGTAGAATTTTTTTTGATGAATGTGGAACTAAGGCAGGTTTAACTAAAGAAGAGTTGAGAGAATCAAAGAAGAATATAGAAGAGTGATCTTTCAGATTTTCAAGTACTACTGTTGCAGCCCTTCCACCTCTAGAGATTGAGCAGGTAACTAGTCCACCTTATACAATTATTGATATTACCACCCCTTCACCACCACTGAAGACATCACAAGAAGAGGTAGTTAAGATTGTAATTCAGAGAAGAACTAGATCCACTAAACCATATTCATCTCCTAAGGAATAGAGGACTGAAGGAGAAGAGAAGAAAGAAGAAAAAGAGAGCACTAGTGGAAGACAAGTGTGGAAGCCAGACTTAAAAATGATTGAAAAGAGAGCTATTGAGCAAGGTCAGCTTTATTTTTCTGAACAAGTAATATGATAGGTATGAGGAATCAAGTAAACTTAAGATTGAATATATTATGGTAAATTACTTACTTGTTTTACAGAAGAATCTACTAGAGTAAGAGGGAAGTATACCTGAGGAGCTTTATGGTAGATTGGAAGTAACAAAACAACTTGCACACATTGAAGATGATGCTATTAGGAATCAAGCTATTGATGATATGATACCAGTAGTTTCTATAAAAGAAAGAGAAAGAGTACTTAATATTGTGAAACCATTATTGAGGACTAAGGCTAGATTGGTCAAAATTACGGGAAGATTGTATGAAGAAGTATTATAGGAGACTCAAAAATAATTATATTAGATATTAATGAGAAATATTCTTGAGAAGACTCCACTTCCTAAAACAATTACACCTACACCTATTGGAATTCGTGAATGTTCTAAGACAGTTGAAGTGAATGTTGGGATGAGAGAAGATATCATGCAACCAAATTTCTATGTTTCTGGTGTACCTGTGACCCTTGACACATCACTTGATGAGAAGGACCCATTTACAGGTAGTATGGACAACACAATTATAGAGGAGAAGGAAGAACAAGAAAAGGAAGAATAGGAAAAGGAAGAACAGAAAAAGGAAGAACAGAAAAAAAGAAGAACAAGAAAAGGAAGAACAAAAGGAGGAAGAGTAGAATACTAAACATAGAATTGAGACAAAGACAACAAAAGAGAATGAGACAAGAGCTAAGGTAAAACATGAACCTGAAACACCTACTAATCTATTGTTGGAAAGTATGGACAAAACATTGAGTACTGATATTGACAGTATGGATGAGGATGAGTTGATGAGACTATCCTTCATCGCATTCTCTAAAGCCAAAGAAAGATCTGAGTAGAAAGGAGATAAAATATCTAAGGTGATTACTAGGGTAGTAAATATAGTGAAAAAACTCCCCTTGTACCTATTGTATTCCAAGTAAAGGATGAAGAAGAGAATCTGAGCTTGACACTAGATGATTTTGACAGTCACTATGAATATTTATTTAAGATTGCTGAAGAGAAGGCCAAGAAGAGTTATCTATAAAAGAAGTTGAAGGAAGTTTCCCAGTCTATCTCATGGGACTTAAGAATTTTGAGAGAAGCTACAACTAAGGAAAGAAACTATGTCACACATGGAAGAATACTATACATCCATTGTATAAATCCTATCAGACATATTCAGAACATTGAAGACATTTTGGCAAGGGAAAGGGATTCACTGAATAGAATGATGGACAGTTGTGAGACCTCCTCACAATCTATATTAGAGATGGATAGGGATATAAAAAAAACTTATGACAAGATGAATGTAATATATATTGAGAAAGGGAGAGTCATGAAAAGATTTGGTTTTTTGAAGAGTTTAATCACTCCTAAACTATCAATTCTTGAAGTTCATTTATCTGATATGGAGAAGACAACAAAGTCATTGAAAAATTCTATGCATATAGAATTAAAAGCGGCAGATACATCATCTTATGAACTCAATGGAATAATTCATGTTAGTCAGTTGTTGATTGATTCATGGAGCACTGAAGTGAAGATCATGGAAGACACCTTCCAGGATGCACTCAAACTGGTGAGAAAACACTAAAATCCTACAATTTTGTAAATTTTAGATGCACATTTT
>MU224095.1:147324-179444 GCA_018584345.1 Thuja plicata | reverse complement strand
AAATGGACAGGCTTGCGACTTTACATTAAAAACACTAATTTTCATCTATTAATTAATGGTTTTTTAATCATTAATTAATCATCTATTTTCCTCTAAATTCATTCCCTAAATCATCTAATCAAATTCCTAAAATTAATTAAATAATTAATTTTATTTGATTAAATAGCTATAATTGATTAATTAAACTCAATTTCCTATAGTTTAAATTCAAATATTTAAACTTACTAATTAAATTCTTCCAATTAAATTAATTTAATTTCATCAAATAAAGCAATTCTTAATCAAAAAGAATTCAATTATCTCACATGTTGAAAACAATTATTAAATAAATGAATTAAATATTCATTTATCTTCAAAGAGATAACTCCAATTAGATCACATGGGTTACTCCACCCATCTCTCTAGTCCACATGGGTAACTTCACCCACCTCTTCAGATCAAAAAGGTAACTCATAATTAGCTCTTCAGTTAACCAAACTCTATCTCCTCTTTACCAAATAAAGAGGTGGATTTTACTGAGGACCTCTCCTGTTCCTTTTGATCTCAACCGTTCATCTGCCCATCTTTAGGATTGATCTCAACCATTCATATCATCATCAAATCCTATATAATAAACCCTTCACAACCATTTTAAGGATCCAGGATTTCAAGCTCTCATATGCCATTACTCCGTCAGTTTGGTTCTAGCATTCAAGCCATCTTGTGAGCACACACACACATTTCAATTATCAAATTCTCGACGCTTCTCAAGTCATAGACGTTGCCCCGCCAATACTGAGCATCAAGAATAGCATTTTGGAAGGAGTAGAGAGAAATAATAGAAGCTTCAAGCATCATGGGGTTTGCATTTATTTGTCTTCCTTTCTCTTGCTTGGACATTTTATTGCTCACATTTTTGTTATTCATTTAGTAGTCATTATATACTTGATTTGCATTCATTTGTAAAACCTTTGCTACTAACCCTCACCTTTGGAAAGTTGTGGGAATCGAAAAGAGAGGCGTACAGATACTCTTACCTCTTTGAATGTGATCAAGAATGTTGATGAAATATCTTTGACTCCACACAAAAACTAAAAGGAAATCATGCAAGACAAAACCTTATGAAGATGTTTTGTAAATCGCCAATGAATTATTGAGGAATGAATAAATTATGCCAATGTCCTTCCAAGAAACTCCTTTTCTTGGCCTCAATGGGGAGATAATCATGATCTATGGAAGACACCTTGAATATTTGAAGAATTCAATGCTAGAATGCCACTTGAAATTGCACTTGGATGCTCAATACTTTTCTTGATTGCTTGCTCAATGGTTGCCTGACAATAATGGTTGCATGCTCATAATGATGATGTGTCTCTAAAATTAGGGAATAGGGAGATCCTTTTATAGTGCATTTGAAAACATAATTACACAGGCTGACCATGGATCCAGAACCCTGATGAATGTGCCAGATAGGACCCAAGACCCAATCTTGGATTAAAAACCCAGGGTAAAATCAAACTCAGACTGTACCCCTAGGGGTGCAGTCAAAATTTGATTGCACCCTTCCAGAAAGTTTCTTGCTTGTGATCATGGCCTATAATATTTTCAAGATCTAAAAGGTCATTTGATTCTTATATCGAGAGAAAATTCCAAGATCATAAAAGGAAGGGGGAATTTTGTAATTGGATGAAAATAAGGGGGATGCTTAGAAATAAGATCCTACCTCAATTTTGCACAAATTAGGGAGTATTAGGGAAGAAACAAGGACCCATATGTTAATAAAGTATACATTTAAGTTCAATATGAATCCCAATCAAAGGAACCACACTAAAGTGGGCCCAAAATGATCACAAATTGAACACAAATCAAGTGCTTACTTTTTAGGGTGATACATTTAGCCCCCACTTTAGCGCGAGTATGAGGCAAGCTCATCATACTCACAGTAAAGGAAGAGATGAGAGAGAGAGAGAGAGAGATCATGGCAAATAAGAGAGATGAAACATCACTAATCTTAAGGACCTCAAGCCCCCAAACAAAGGATCTCAACTCAACATCTATGCATAAGGATACAAAAAAAAAAAAAACAGACACACACAAGAAAGGAAAATAGGATTAGCACTAAAAGAACCCAAATCAATTAGTGAAGTGACCTCGATCGAACATATCCCACCCACTAATATTATACCTGGGAAGCTATTGAAAGGGTATAACTAATCAAAAGGAAAAGGGAGAAAGTGACAACAAATATGATGCCAAATCCATGATCTATCCTACTGGAAAAACCATGAGAGAAAAGAGAGAGAGAGACCATGAACCCATAGGCTAGCAAGCTAGCTATGTAGTGCTAGGTGATTCATGGAAAGAGAGAGAGAGAGAGAGAGAGAGAGAGAGAGAGAGAGAGAGAGAGAGAGAGAGAGAGAGAGAGAGAGAGAGAGAGAGAGCNAACCCACAGGCTAGAAAGATAGCTATGTAGTGCTAGGTGATTCATGTAGAGAGAGAGAGAGAGAGAGAGAGAGAGAGAGAGAGAGAGATTGCATTTAGGGGTGGGTTAAAAATGTTTTGTACTTAGGGGCATCTTAGGAGATCAGGCATGTGGAAAAGCATTGTCTTCCACAAGGATCAAAAAGGAGATCAGGCATGTGGAAAATCGTTTTCTTTCACAAGGATCAAAAAGGAGATCAGGCATGTGGAAAAATATTTTCTTCCACAAGGATAAAAAAAGGAGACTAGGCATGTAAAAAATCATTATCTTCCACAAGGATCTGTATGTACATGTGTGTGTGTTCAATCTAGGGATCATGTGCTAATATAGAAAGAGGGATGCACATATGCCCCCTCCTTATGGTGGCAACATAGATGCCAGCATGAGGAAAGAGAAACAAGGATACCTACTTCCACCAACAAGGAGACATCCTTAGACAACAATGTATGCCAAAAGCTTAGCCAAGAGTGATGAATCTTGTGAGCTAAGGAAAATAGATAATTGTGAAAGGATATGCCACTTGTGGGAAGATACCCTCGAAAGGAAGAGATATTGTTAGCAAGACATCTACCCTCAAGAGGAGTTCTTGAAAAAAAATAACGTCTTTAGAATGAAGATGAGAAGGCAAAAAATAATGATCCCATTTAGCTATATTTCTAGGTGAAATAGGGAGTCTTGATGAAGGATAAAAAACTTTGAACTACAAAGTAAAAACATAACATGATTGAACTGCTTCACAATAGGTACTAATAATCATGCCAAAGGTTCTCCTATGAATAGTATATTCAGACTAAGGATTACTTTTCCTATCATTAAGTGCATTTAAATGGTCAACCCTGGGATGTATAATTGAAATGGGACAACACGATATGTGCACTAAGTCTCTCAAAGAGTCATACTACCTAAGCTGCAGGAAGGAAAAATGCATGAAAGAGACCTATGCTATTATTGTGGAAAAGTAAACACACTTGACTACTTAATGGAATTAATGCTAAAAACTGCAAACTTAGTTTAAACCTATTTTATCAACCCATATAATACACCATAATTATCCTTGCAAGTGTTGCAAGAACATACATGAATCTAATGCTGCAGGAATGAAACGGTAAACTCCTACTCAAAATGTTGTAAATGTTGAAAGTAAATCTAATCTACTCTAATCTAATCCACCTCCCAAGTGGGCCTCCTTGGTTGTCTTCTACTAACTACTAACATAGAATGTAAACCAAAATCACTTCATTATATTTCAGAAACTGATTACAAAAAAACAATGCACAGAACTAGAAAAGTAACTTGCTATGTAAGATGCAACAACAATATATTTCCAAAACTCTAAAACTTAAAAACTAACAATCAAATACCTATATATAGAGGATTGAATCTTATTCAAAGAATAAAGATAAGTTCTGACTAAAATCATGCCATAGAAGAAAAAGGAAATGTAATAGCCCACGACATAATGTAATAAAGTCTGGATGACTGATTCAACATGATAATGAGCGCTGAGGAAATATATCAAAGCTATACTCCTATATGATCTGAGATGGTGGTTTCTCCCATGTAGCAGGCATGTCTCTCAGTGCCATGATGATTCTCTCTGTCGTAGCTGGAACTTCAACATTTCTTCTTAATGTTGTTGACCACTCTCAAGCTACTCCTTTTCCCCTAGCAGGTTAGTAGCATGTGGATATATATATAAGTGAACTAGTGAAATCAATCCAAATATTAGAACACACATTCTGATAGCTATATGAAGTACTGCAATATATATATATAACATTTAGAAAAATATGTCATAGCTAACTAACCATAGAATTGGTGATTCTAACTGTACTTATCACAAGTTCACATAGTTATAGGTTCATAAATGTCTTGGTGATGTTTAAAATAGAGTATCAAGATTAACATAAAATAGAGACATTAAATTGTCTCATCATATTCCCCCGACAAGTGAAATGCTTCTCCTGAAGCATTGCATTTCTTTACAATTCCTCTGAACTCCCCGACCTCTATCCTTCCTCTCCTTTGGCTCTTACAAGTTTAGTAGAAACCTCTGGTCTTTTCCCATACATCCACCATGTAGTTCTACCATAATTGATCAAGCCTTGCAGCATTGATATCATAAAGAGGACATAGGAGCATAGGTGGATGCATTGTAAGGGGACACCAGATCTCATGTCTAATATGCCTTCCTAGATAGACATACTTTGGGGCTCTGTGGATTTCTGCCTCAAGATTAATTTGGCTGTGTGGCTCTAATTTCTTGAATGCTTCTGGCAGTCTATTCCACCTACTTCTAGTACCAGCCAGGGCTCTCTAAAAAATAAAGTAGGACATCCCCTCATATTCTGCATAGACCTCTTCCCTAATAGTAAATATTTTCTTCTTATTCTCTTCTTTTATACTTCCATAGGTGAGGTTGAACCAATCTCTGAGGAGCACATCAGGTTTGTTGCTTTCATCTCTTAATGGTAATGGTTCTGACATCTTCTAATCTTTGTAGTTTTCTAACTATCTTTCATAGTTTTCCTCATTATGCATCCATGACATTAATTCCCTCAGGTGTGTATCCCCAATATAAAGTAAAGGATTTCATTCAGGGGATGATGAAGTTGTGCAAGTATAACTCGCAGAGTAGGTTCTACTACCATGAAGGAAGGGTTTGATATAGGCCATAGAATTTCTTGGCCATTTTGAACTTAGAGTCTATGTTCTTTAGGGTCATCATAAGTTGAAACAAAATGAATTGTTCTTTTAAACAAATATCATAGACCATAGGGGGAGGTCTACAAGTGATTATCTGATCAGCCAACTTTAGGGCATGATCCATTCTCTATTTTTTCCCTGCCAATTGCTCCTTTAGATCTGCTATTTCCTCATTTTGGTATTTTATTACCCTTTGCATCTTATTCTTTTCTTCTTTCCATAGGGTTTCTTTAAAAACAAATTTATTATATAATCCAAAGAGAAGTGATTGCAAAGTGGGCAGACCACACTCTTATATTTGACTGTTCTACCTCCTTTGTTCTCTCCATGCTTGCTCTAAGTAACTGGTAAACTAGGTTCTTTGATAAGGCACTAGGGCATTGTGTGAGTGGGCTGACTGGTGAGGTATTTTAACTTCTTCCTCATTTCTTTTTGGGGTATTCTGATGACTCTCTTGAGGGTCATTCTGATATACAACAGATTTATCATCACATTTCTTATTTAATTTTTGATAAATGTCTAGGTGTTCAGGATGAGTTGGGGAATCATCTGGAACATATTGCACATAGGGTTCTATATCAGCTTATTTGGGAGAAATAGATTGGCTCTCTAGGGACACTTTAGGAATTTTTCCTCTCATTCTAGGGCTTCTCCTCATAGGGGTTTCCTCAATCTCCATAGCCTTTTTCTTGATAGTCTTCTTTGGTCTCTCTGCTACAGGAGCCAATTTTCTTTTCTTTCCTTTCAAAGTTGTGGGATTTCATGGTTCGGATGCAAGAACATAAGTTCATTCCCCTACTTTTCATTTTCCTTTCTTTTGAATAGGGGTAGGTACATTTCTCTCATGAGCAAGTGAAGGCATATTTTCTTGAGGTTTTTTGGGTTCTATTTCTTGGGTGACTTGTTCAACATCTGGTTTAGTGGGTGTTGCATCATCATTGCTAAGCTTCTCAATAGGGTCAACTTGAGGTTGCAGGGTTTTAAGCTAGGAAAACTTTGACCATGCCAAAGGAGAGGATTCCCTAAGGGATTTATCAACTAGCAATTTAATTAAGGCATGGTGAGAGATAAACTTTGCATTCCCCTTTTGCGTTTCCTCAACACTAATACTTAGCATATTATACAAGAAATTGGGAACATTTACAGGAAGATTATGCCTTATGTAGCTAAGTAACTTGAAATGATGTCCATGCAAATTTGAAAATAATCCCTCATAGGTCAAATACCTAATAATGTGTGTTGTCAGCGCATTAAATGGTGAAGGAAGAGACATACGTTTGCACCCTTGCTTGTTAATCTCTAGAGGAGGGTCACTTGGTATGGTAAAGTGGGCTCAAGCCGACCTAGCATCATGTACATTGGGGTAATGTGTTAGTAATTACTGAGAGGGGGAGTGAACCAATGGCCTCAAAAATTTATCTTTAAACTTAACCACTAGTCAAATAAAACTCAGATTATTAAGTCCCTACAAGATGCATGCCATGAAATACTTATAATGAATAATTGTCTGTCGGTTTTCCTTGTCTATCCTTATTCTCCTTGATTACCGATAAGTAGTATAACTATTTACCGAAACTCAGTAAATAAGCAGAGTATACCAATCAACCCAGTGTTAACTATGTCAGATACAAAACAATAAAAAAATGAATCATACACACATAACACATGAATTTTTAATGTGGAAACCATGTTAAGGGAAAAACCACTGGGACCGGTACCCCAAATTTTCACTCTTCTAAAGTGAGCCTTGTTAGGATCCAACCTTGTTAAAGGTTACAAACATACTATTAAGTGTGACCTTGTTAGAGGATTTTATACATAGAGGTTCTCACTTAGTATCGGGCATCTATTGCTACCATCCTTGAATCAGCCTCCTTCTTAGATTGTCAATAGGTATTGGGCAAGTCCAATGCTACTTTCATGAATCAACCTTTTTGGAACTCCTTTGGATATACCCTAATATATAGAAGATTGTTAAGTCCTACTTTGTTAAGAGACTTGATGCTTCAATGGTTAAACTGAAACACTATGACCTATTTCTAATGCAACTTTGAATTGTAGATTTTTAGATCTATTTAAGTACATTACCTCTCTGATCAATGTATCAATTCAATTCTTTGTGCTCCACACTTTCTTCTCTGTGATGTTGTGCTTCATTGTTCGTCAATGTCTGTAGAATTATTTAGCTCTCCTTCAGCTTGATTGATCAGGACTGTATGAAGTTCTTCTTCATCAATTTCTCTTCAGCATCCTCTTTTCATTCACTCCCTTTATCCCTTTTCCGTGAATGTGTTACAAAAATGAATTAAGCTTGTCTCTTATATAGACATGATATTCACTGTTTCTTGATTCTCAATTCTTGGCATGAAAAACAATCCAACCAATTTGATTTAAAGCATAACTACTGATTTATCTCATAGTTATCTTCTTGCCAACTGTACAAATCTTGTTTAAATCAATTACTTAACTCTAGTTGAATAAAACAAAGAAAACAACCATTTAAGTCCATCTTTTAGCTCTTGCCAGCTAGATATTTTGTCATTTTCTGAACTCTCTATTCTGTCGGTCAATTCTTCAATTAGTTGTTGGTGACAACTGACAGTTCCATCGGCATGACTCCTGTTAGCTTCGGGATCTCCGTCCGTTGGGCATCATTACATTTTTACTTGTCGGGCAACTCTGTTTTCAGCTTGTTGGGAATCTTGTGGTTTTGCTTCATTGGGCAACACTATCTTCTGCTCGTTGGGTATCAGTATGACTATTCTGCTTTACCTTTACCGATGGTGTGCACTCTATTGGTGTTATCTATCACTTAGTGAATACTTGACTTTTATGCATTGCTGAAAGCATAACCTTTGTTCTATTGATTCTCTAAAGTCTTTGGCATTTTATTCATGATTGTATAGATGATATCAAGTTGACATCAATGACAATACAAACTATTAACTGATTTAATGCTTTGAATTATATTCAACTTAACATTATCAAACATTCAATCAGTTACATGTCATCATAATGTTCCCCGATTGTTGGTAAACATGTTACCTCTGCTATTCATTCTTGTGTTGTGACAACCGTTAAACCCTATATAGTTGCCTACCCTTCCTCAAATGTATTCATGAATTCAGCTGCTACTTCTTCATCAAACTCTATTAATTTCAAGAAATAACCCAACCAACCACATGCATTAAACCTCGTCACTGCTTTGACATCTGTAAGTAAAACACCATGAACCACTGGCTCATGCCACTGCAGCTGCCCTCCCATTTTTTCCAAATTTTCCTCCAAATTTCTGCTATAACTTAATGTAACTTTTCAATCTTTGAACTCTTCTTCTCTGCAATTGATGAATACCTTATTCCCTATTGATTTTCAAATTGCTCTTCTTGAAACTACAGACCTTTCTCTTGCGATAGTTTGTTGTTCTCAACATAAACAATGATAATGACGCTTAACATAAGAAATTATAACTCTAACTACGAGTTTCCACATAGTTTAATTATAGTCCTTTTGGGTCACATCAAATTTGAAGATTAGGGATAATTTGGGAATAATAGTACGACACTTGTGCGAGATAGTAAAGGGATTTAATGAGACAAGGCCAAAGTATAGATTTCAAGTGATGGGTAATCTTTATGAGAAATGACAACGACAATTAGAAATGACATTAGAACTTAATACACTTACCCTCCCCTACTAAACAAAGACAAGTGTCCACACTTGTCATACTTGGCATGAAGGGAGGAACTGGCGTAATATCATATTCATACATTTATTGTAGTACTAAATATAATTACCTAAATCTATGTGCTAAAAGTGGAAATAAATTTGAAAAGTTGTACCTGTCATTCGATTATCGCATGCGCCAAAAAAAAAGTGGCGAGAGTGGAACAATGTTAGCAGCTTCATGCGTCATCTAACATGGCTCTTATTTGAAGCATAGAACTAGAAAGTGGTGATGATGTGGAGGATGGGTGGGTGGTATGTAAAGAAATGAAATGTGCTGAAAACAAGAATTTAGAAAGTGAATGGAGAAATGGACTTTATTTGAACATGAAGTTTTTATTATGGGCATACTCAGAGGAATGCTATTTTGAAGCTGCAGGAAGAAGGTTTGTGCCCTCTGCTGCAGGAAGTGTTACCTATTGCTCATTTGGAGTTGGATGTCTGAATTTCTATAGGAAGTCTTCTTTGGTTTGGGTTGATGATATAGATGAATCCGATGCCCATTGACCAATAACTTGAATTGTACAGGGTCAATAGTTGTTAACTGGACTGCTCCATTTGCGAAGACATGGCTTATTTCATATGGTCACAGCCATCTTGTCTGTAGCTTGTCTGGTATATCTTTGAATCTAGAATCATACAGTAACACCCAATCACCGAATTGAAACTGCTTGCTCTTAATATGGGATTCATGCCACTTCTTCCTTTTTTTGTACTATCTCAGTGTGCTCCAATGCAGATTTGCACATTTCATCTAAGGAATTGAGATGTAGTAGTCATTCTTTTTGTGTTGCAGGAAGGTCAATGTTCAAATCCAATGCTTTGTGCAATGTTTTGTGCTCAAATTCATTTGGTAACATTTTTTCCTTTCCATATAGTAATTCAAATGGAGTAAACCATGTGGTTGTCTTCCATGTTATTTTGTATGCCCATACTCCTCAGAGTCTGCTGCTCCAATCTCAGCGGTGTAGATGAACTATTTTTGTTAAAATAGCTTCAATCTCCCTATTTGTAACTTCTGCCTAATCATTGGCTTGAGAATGGTAGGGACTGAAATTCTGATTTCTGATATTGTATTCCTTCATGAGTTCTATTTTTAGATTAGATGTGAATTGTGCTCCCTGATCAGTGAAAAGCTCTCTTGGCACACTGGTACAGGAGCACCCTAAAATTCATCCACTACAAGCACACCACTGGAACCAAGACCAAAGGGTTAGGGTACTAATTGGATCTAGGATCCAATGTCATCAATAAGTCGTATTTGTAAGGCAAGGGGACACTAGGTGATCTTATAAACCAAGTTGTCTACCTTAATCATTTTTGACAATTATTGGGTAGATTGGGCTAGAGTAGAATAGGACTCCTAATGAAGGTTGAAAATGTCCATTTAACCTTTCTAAGGTCTTTAGTGGAGTCTAAAAACCAAAATTTACAAGTTTAGTAACATTAGACATCTTTTGTAAAAAGTTGTCAAATGTTGTCAATGTTGCAATGTTGCATAATGCAACTTTTTGTCAAAAAGTGCAATTTTTGAATCCCAACGTTCACAAGCACTTTTGTCAATTGGAACTATTTGTTAATTGTATGGAAAAGTTGAAAAACCTTACTCCAAGGTTGGAGTGAGTCTATTGTAAATTTTTCATATTTAAATCAATAAAAATCAACTATTTTCCTGTAAATTCAACTGTATTCTAAATTGTACGGATCCCAATGCACCATTGAAGGATTTTGAAAGTTATTCAGGTGTCTTATGAGAATTTTTCAAGTGGTTTGAAGCCTTTAAGTGGGGAGGAATGAAAGTTACACCATTTTGAATAGCCACTGGTTGCAGGAAGGCCCTAACTAGGGTTTCGAGACAAAATTCCTCTTTCCCAGAGAGTCCACCATAGAGAAAATATAAGCCTTGGTTGAAAGGAGGGAGGATTTAATTTAATATTTTTTTGGTCTCACATCAGGAGGCATTCGATAGAGAGAGAAAATTCTAAACCCTCTAGACAAGCATCTAGATGTGACTATCAAGAATTTGTTTTTTGAAGCACAACTCGGCCCAGGGGTGGAATGAAGACCTAAATCCTTGGATTTAGTAGTTTGGTGTGATCCTACAAGTATTCCAATTGTATTTATTGGAAGTTGATTTTAATTTGAGTCACTTTCTTTGGAAAAGATACCTAATTGCCTAATTAGGCCTAGGAGGAAATTGTGAACAACAGGAGTTATGAGATTGGTCAAGAGTCCTAGCTTGGAGGGTAATGTTGGTGAGTGGATTGAAGAATTTGAGGGTTGTCAAGAACTTATTCGGTGGAATTCCATGTAATTTTCCTTCATTAATCCATTTTTTCTCCTTATAGCCCTATATAGGCTTTGGTGTCTAAATTGTGTCTCAGAGTTATTCATGTGTGGGATTTTTCTTTTATTGCATCTAACTAAGATGTCTAACCTTGTTAGAATCCCTATTCCATCCTTGAATTTATTGATACTATTTGTGACCTAAGAGTACCTTAAGGGTATTAGAGACTAGGATTTGAATCTAGTCTTGTATGTGTGGGTTTTGGGAACTCTAACAGAGCCCTATATTGTACGGTGAGGATAAGGTGTCTTGAACCTTTGAGTGATTGTTTGATATAGTTTGGGGCTCTACTCCAAGTGGTATCAGAGAAACTAGTAGATATTTGGAGGAAGACAAGTTGCAACCATTTCAAATGGTGGAGAAGACAGTGAACTTCTAAATAGGGTGACCAATGCATAACTACTAAGAGTGGTGAAAGAGCATGATGTAGAAAGGAAATTGATGTGGAAGGAAATGGAAAGGATTAAGGAAAAATTAAAGAGAGGGAGTGGTGGAAACTATGGAGTTGAAGAAGAGGGGAGTGAAGAAGAAACCCCTTTGCAGGAGGATGAAGAAGAAGTCCCTGTCAAATAGAGGCTACTCTTGAAGACTTTGAAATCCATGGAGAGAAGGACCATGGACAGTAAGCTTGATCCACCTGTCTATAGTGAGAAGATGGATCCAGAAGAAGTCATAGATTGAGTTGATGCACTCACTAGTTTCTTTGATTTTGAGGAGATACCATAGCATCAAAGACTTAAGATAAGAAATTCAAAGTTGAAGGGATCTACCCTAACTTGGTGGAACTTCACTCAAGCAGAAAGGGTGAAGATGGATAAGAATCTACTAGGCACATGGAAGAAGATGGTGACCTTGGTGAAGGAAGCCTATGTGCCTGAAGACTATGAAGTTCAAATTCATAGGAAGAGACAAAGTTTAATAAAAAAGAGATGGATATCTCAAGCCATACTGAATAATTCCATAAACTTAACATGAATTCTAAGTTAGTGGAACCAGAGAGTGTCAACCTTGCTAGGTATATTCAAGGGCTAAGGATAAATATTCAAGATGAACTAAGTTTATGTTCTCCTACTAATATCCATAAATGTTATCAATTAGCATTTAAAGTTGAGGAAAATCTCAAGAGAAGGCAAGAGAAAAGTGGAAGAGGAAGAGGCCAGAGAGAATTTGGAAATAGAGGAAGAGGAAAAAATAGTGGGAGAGGACAAACTCCTAGGAACTTGGAGATACCAGTCAAGAGAACTCTTTTGGGGAAAGTAGTTCTAGATTCTCCTATATAGGGAGAAGAGGAGATTCAAGGGGAAGGTTTGGAGGGATAAGTTTAGGACCTCCAAGATGTTACAAATGTAACCAACTAGGTAACCTAGCATCCAAGTATCTAGAGAAAGCAAGTAACCAGACAGAGAGAAGGGAAAACATAGTCAGAGAAGAAGACAGTCAAGAAGACAATGCACATGGGTCTTATGCACCACCAAAGGAAGGAGAAGTCCTCATTATGAGAAGAACATTGTTGAAGGCTTCAATCACTCAAGAACCCCCTCAGAGGAAGAGTTTATTCAGAACCACCTGCAAGAGTGGAGACAAAGTCTGCAAAATGGTGATTGAAAGAGGGTATATGGACAACTTAGTGTCTGAAGAAGAATTCAAAAAGTTTAAGATAAGGAGGGTGCCACATCCAAACCCTTACAAGGTTTCATGGCTCACAAATAACCAACATACTATCATGGAGGAGAAAGCATGGGTAGAGTTCCAACTTGGATAGTACAAAGACAAAGTTCTATGTGACATTGTTCCCATGGATGCCTGCCACTTTCTACTTGGGAGACCTTGGAAATATGATGTGGAGGCTCACCATGATGGGAGATTTAACACCTACACAATCAACTACAAGGGAGAAAAGGTAACTTTCTTACCCATGTCTGATACTGCAAAAGAACAAAAAGATTCAAAAAAATTATTTGTAGGTGAAAAAGAGTTTTTGAAAACTTTGAAAGAAGAAAAGACCCTTTGCTATTCCCTAGTAATTCTACCCAAGGATGACAAACCTAAGAAGGTAGAGAAGGAAGTAAAACCCCTAAGAAGAGTATGCCCTAAGGAAGTAGTAGGCCTACTTGAACAATACAAAGGTATTGTGACCATTGACTTACCTAATGAATTACCCCCAATCAGATATATAAGCCACAATATAGACTTGATTCCAAGAGAAACTCTACCAAAAAAAGAAACATATAAGTTGACCCCAGAGAAAAGTAAGGAGATGGAAAAGAAAATACAAGAACTTCTAGATAAGGAATTGATAACTAAAAATCTCGGTCCTTGTGCAGTACCTTCTATTTTGGCTCCTAAGAAGGAATGCAAATGGAGATTGTGCACTGATTCTAAAGTAATAAATAGAGTCACAATTAGGTATAGGTTTCCTATGCCTAGGATAGAGGATCTATCGGATCACTTAGGAGGTGCAAGGTACTATTCCAAGGTGGATTTGAAAAGTGGCTACCACCAAATTAGGATTAGGGCTGGTGATGAGTGGAAAACTTCCTTTAAAACTAATGAAGGCTTGTATGAGTGGAGAGTGATTCCCTTTGGCTTATCAAATGCTCCTAGCACATTCATGAGGCTCATGAATGAAGTGCTCAAACCATTCATTGAAAAATTTGTCATAGTGTACCTTGATGACATCCTTATTTTTACCAAGAATAAGGAGGAACATTTGGAACATCTTAACTTGGTTCTAAAGAGATTGCATGAAGAAAAGCTCTTAATAAATGTGTTTTTATGTAGGAAGAGCTTGATTATTTGGGATTTGTGATCTCAGGTGGGAACATCAAAATGGACCCTGAGAAGGTAGAAGCCATATTGAGTTGGCCTTCTCCTAGGACAATGACTAAAGTTAGGAGTTTTCATGGGCTTGCATCTTTTTTACAGGAAGTTCATTAGGAATTCCAGTTAGTTGTGTGCTCCTATCCTTGAAACCATTAAGGGTGGACAAAAGTGCAAGTTTTTGTGGAACAAAGATGCAGAAGAAGCCTTCCAAATGTTGAAGCAAAAGATAATGGATAAACCTATCCTAGTGTTTCCTGATTTTCAAAAGATATTTACTATTGAATGTGATGCTTGTAACCTAGCTATAGGGGTTGTCTTGAGCCAAGAAGGAAGGCCTATAGGCTTTTTCAATGAGAAATTGAATTAAGAAAAGAGTAAATACTCCTCATATGACTTGGAACTATATGTCTTAGTCCAGTCATTGAAGAAATGGAGGCACTACCTCCTACCAAAAGTGTTTGTTGTCTTCACAGACAACCAAGCATTGGGTTTCTTAAATAGTCAAGAGAAACTAAGCCACAAACATATGAAATGGGTGGAATCAATACAAGCCTACACCTTTTCAATAAAATGCAAGAAGGGAGTTTCCAATAAGGTAGCAGATGCATTGAGCATAACGACACTAGCAGTGCAAGAGATCCAACTTCAAAGTGTAGGGATTGATTCATTGAAGGATATATATAAAGATGATGATGATTCAGTGTTATTTATAAAGTATATTCTGACTTTTTTGAGGCTTATCATGTTGAATATGTAGATTACTTGATCCAAAATGATCTATTGTTCAAAGGACACTAGTTATGCATCCCAAAGTGTTCAATGAGGGAGAATGTCATTAGAGAAAAACATGAAGGCAACATGGGAGGAAATTTCGGATTGGATAAGACATTGGAGCAGGTAAAAAGGTTTTATTACTAGCCAAAGCTTCAGACTGAAGTGAGAAAGATTGTGGAGACATGCAAAATTTTCAAAGGGCCATGGGTACATCTACAAATATAGGGTTATACCAACCTCTACCTATTCCTACAAGGCCTTGGGAGAGTTGCAACATGGACTTTGTGATGGGATTTCCTAGGACACAAAAAGGGGTATGATAGTATTTATGTAGTAGTGGACATGTTTAGTAAAATGGCCCACTTCAGCACTTGTAAAAGTACAAATGATGCATCATCTATTGAAAATCTATTCTTCAAAGAAATTGTGAGGATACATAGCTTGCCTCAAACCATTCTGTCTGACAGAGATGTAAATTTTATTGGTCACTTTTGGAGGACCTTATGGAAAATATTATGGACCAATCTAAGTTTTAGTTCTGCCTACCATCCACAAACAGATGGGCAGACAAAAGTTTTCAACATGTCACTTGGAAATCTACTTAGGTGTTTGAAAAAATAGTATGGTGATAAGTGGGATTAAGTCTTACCCCAAGAAGAGTTTTCTTTCAATGACTCAGTCAACAAGAGCACAGGGAAGAGTCTCTTCTAGATTGTGTATGGGAAAAGTTAACGAGGCATCTTGGAATAGAAAGAACTTCCACCAAACACTCCATTCATTGCTCATGGAGAAGAGTTTGCAGAGAGTATGAAAGAAATTCATGACTCAGTGAGATTTGCACTTGAGCAGAGTGCAAACAAGTATAAAAAAGCCAAGGAAAATCATAGGAGGGATGTCCAGTTGTAGGTTGGAGAATTGGTGTGGGAATATTTGAAGAAGGAAAGATTGCCTAAGGGAAAGCACACTAAAATACTTATGAAGAAAGTAGGACGATGTCTAGTGTTGAGGAAACATGGGTTGAATGCATATGAAATTGATCTATCCTCACACCTTGGCATCTCCCCTATATTTAATATTTGTGATCTAATCCCCTATAAAGGTGATGTGAATGCAGGTTCTGAAGTGCAGGTTGAAGAACTTGAAGAAGATGTTGCATGGATACCCTCTCATGAACAAAAGAAGCTTGAAAAGATCTTGGACACAAAGATCATCAAACAAACAAGGAAGAATTTTTATAAGAAATACTTGGTCAAGTGGAAATGGAGTCCTGAAGAAGAATCTATATGGATGGATGAGAAATAAATTTAGAGGCATGGGCGCTCAAGTTTACAAGACCTCATCTCAAGAGGACTTGAGATCAATGCACCCTGGGAGTATGGTGTAGGAGCACCCCCAAATTAATCCACTACAAGAACACTAGTGGAACCAAGAACAAAGGGTTAGGGTACTGATTGGATTTAGGATCCAATGTCATCAATAAGTCCTATTTGTAAGGTAAGGGGACGCTAGGTGATCTTATAAACCTAGTTGTCTACCTTAGTCATTTGGGACAATTTTTGGGTAGATTGGGATAGAGTAGACTAGGAATCCTAATGAGGGTTGAAAATGTTAATTTAACCTTTCTAAGGTCTTTAGTGGAATCTAAACACAAAACTTTACAAGTTTAGTAACATTAGACATCTTTTGTAAAAAGTTGTCAAATGTTGACAATGTTGCAATGTTGCATAATGTAACTTTTTGTCAAAAAGTGCAACTTTTGAATCCCAATGTTCACAACCAATTTTGTCAATTGGAACTATTTGGGAATTGTATGGAAAGGTTGAAAAAAATTACTCCAAGGTTGGATTGAATCTATTGTAAAGTTTTTATATTCAAATCAATAAACATCAATTATTTTCCTATAAATTCTACTGTATTCTGAATTGTACGAATCTATACGGATCCCAATGAACCATTGAAAGATTATAAAAGTGAGTTAGGTTTCTTATGAGAATTTTTCAAGTATTTTGAATACTTGAAGTGGGGAGTAACAAAAGTTACACCATTTTGAATAGCCACTGGTTGCAGGAAGACCCTAACTAGGGTTTCAAGACAAAATTCCTCTTTCCCAGAGATTCCACCATGGAGAAAATATAAGCCTTGGTGGAAAGAAAGGAGGGAGGATTTAATTTAATTTTTTTGTGGTCTTAGATTAGGAGACAGTTGATGGAGAGAGAAAACTATAAACGCTCTAGATAGGCATCTAGATGTGACTGTCTAGAATTTGTTTTTTGAAGCACAACTCAGCCCAGGGGTGGAATGAAGACCTAAATCCTTGGATTTAGTAGTTTGGTGTGATCCTACAAGTATTAAAAGTGTATTTATTGGAAGGTGATTCTAATTTGAGGCACTTGCTTTGGAAAAGAGACCTAATTGCCCAATTAGGCCTAGGAGGAAATTGTGAACAACAGGAGTTAGGAGATTGGTTAAGAGTCATATCTTGGAGGGTGTTTTTGGTGAGTGGATTAAAGCATTTGAGGGTAGTCAAGACTTGATTTTGTGGAATTTCATGTAATTTTCCTTCATTAATCCATTTTTTCTCCTTGTAGCCCTATATAGGCTTCAGTGTCTAAATTGTGTCTCAGAGTTATTCATGTGTGGGATTTGTCCTGTATTGCATCTAAGTAAGATTTATAACCTTGGTAGAACCCCTGTTCCATCCCTAAATTTATTGGTTCTAGTTGTGACCTAAGAGTACCTTAAGGGTATTAGAGACTAGGATTTGAATCTAGTCTTATATGTGTGGGTTTTGGGAACTCTAACAGAGCCCTAGATTGTATGGTGAGTAGAATGTGTCTTGAACCTTTGAGTGATTATTTTATATAGTTTGGGACTCTTCTCCACACACCATAATGGGTGAAGATTTCCTCATATAAAAATTCTTCTACCTTTTGATCTCGTGCATGCTTCATGGCTTTTACTTCCACCCATTTGGTTAGATAATGGGTGCACACCAAAATGGAGGATTTCCCATTAGATGGAGGCTCAATTGGACCAATGAAATCCATGCCCCATTTATCAAATGGTGTTACCACCACTTGTGGATTTAAAAGCATTTCATCTGATTTTGTTGGACAACCCATCCTCTAACATTTATCACATTTTCTTGTATAATTGGTTGCATCCTTGTGAAGTGTTGGCCAATAGTAACCTGCTATTAGGATCTTTAGGGTTGTCCTCTTAGATGAAAAGTGTCCTCCACATGGCTCATTATGACAAGAATGAAGGATTTAATATGTCTCATCTTCGCGCACACACCTCCTCATGACTTGGTCTAGACCAATATAGAATAATGTGTTGTCAATCCAAGAGAATTGGAAGCTTTTCTCTACAAGAATTCTTCTATCCTTAAGAGAGAAATTTGTGGGCATTTTGTCAGCTACAAGGTAATTAGCTATAACAACATACCAGGGACTCTTGACAGCAATATGAAACAAATTCTCATTAGGGAATGTGTCATCTATCATAGCAATATCATTGTCAGCATTCTGGATTCTAGATAAATAATCTGCTACTACATTTTCTTTCCCTAGCTTGTCAATTATGGTTATGTTGAATTCCTACAAAATAAGAAGCCATCTTGCTAACCTACTTGACATGGTAGGTTTGTTGATAAGATACTTGATTATTTCATGGTCAGTATGAACAAATATAGGATAGCATGTTACATAATGGCAAAATTTATTCAAATCATAACTACTGCTAGTAATTCCTTTCCAGTCACTGTGTAATTTAACTCTGGTCCATGTAAACTCGTACTGATATAGTAAATTGCATTTTCAAGGTTACTAGACTTTTTTCCTAAGACAAAACCTATTGCATAGTCAGAAGCATCTGTATGTATGTGGAATGGTAAAGACTAATCAAGCCCCCTAAGTACTGGTGCAGTTTTCAGAATTGAGTTGAGCTGGAGGAAGGATTCATCACAGGCAGATGTCCATGCAAACTCAACCTCTTTTGTAAGCAAAGTGTATAGAGGACTAGTTATTTGACTAAATTTTTGAATGAAATGCCTATACTAGAAAGCATGTCCTACGAAGGATCTAACATATTTTTGCTTAGTAGGTGTAGGAAATGTGAGAATTACCTCAATTTTTGCAGGATCTACTTGGATGCCAGCTTCTAAGATGAAATTTCCCAGCACTACTCCTCCTGCATCAGCATGAAACATTTCTCACTGTTGAGAGTTAGGCTGTGTTCTTGACATCTAATCAGTACTTTTTCTAATTTCTTCAAAGCCTCCTCAAAGGTGACACCAAATGTAGTGAATTCATCCTTATCTATTTCCATAAAATCATGTGATATGTCAGAAAAAATATTGACTACAACTCTTTGGAAAGTATCTGGTGCATTAAACAAGCCAAAAGGTAACATAGAATAAGCATATGTTCCCTAAGGGCATGTAAATGTGGTCTTCTTTTGATCCTCTGTGGTGCAGGAGCACCTAGGCCACCTACTAAACCCTAGATGTTTTGGCTTGTAACTCACCTTGGCCAAGTCAATGTGTGTGTTTATTTTGGACCTTAGGAGGTCTTGTATGGTGTGTTACTAGGTGGATGGATAGTTAGTGTCTAATCCAACCTAGTATAGTTAGGTTACTTTATGCTTATTTTTGGTCTAAATGGGAAATGTGGTCTAAATGTGTCCTACACCTTAGCACAGTAAGAAAGATGCTTTTCTAAGATTTTATGATGTTGGTTCATCAAACCATATGGGTTAGAGGCCCTAAAATATTGGATGGAGGTATAAATGCAAAGATGCTCAAAAATTTTCATGACAACATTCGCAACTTTTTGCAAATGTTGCATGCAACTCGACAAAATTGGATTCCCCTCATTGTAGGAATATTAAATTAATGGATAAGGCCTAGAAACAAGGAAGAAGCATCTTAAGGATGTATGTGGCTCATTTCCTAAGGTATCTACCTTATAAGTATCTACCTTCCTCCAATTTGTTATCATGGGTGTAGACATGGCTTTGCAATCTTCCATCTTGAACCTCTTCAAGATTTCAATGCAACATTTCCCTTGCCCAAGGAAAATCTCTCCATCTGTCTACCACACCTCCATGCTTACAAAGTAGTGCATAAGTCCTAAGTCCTTCATCTTGAACTCTGCTGCAAGGTCCCTCTTGCACTCCTCTATGAGGCCTAGTGAACCTGTTAGAAACAATTCATCCACATATAGAACAAGAATAAGAACCTCGCCCCCAACCACCAAGTAGTAGAGGTTAGCAGCTACCTCACTCTTCACAAAACCCATTTCCTGCAAGTAACTATCAATGTGCTCATACCATGCTCTAGGAGCCTGCTTGAGTCCGTATAAAGCTTTCTTCAATCTGCACACATGGGTCTCTTTGCTATGTTCTATAAAGCCTTCAGGTTGTTCTATGTATACCTCCTCCTTTAACTCACCATTAAGAAATGTTTTCTTGACATCCATTTGATGGATTTATCATCCCATTTGTGCTGCAAATGAGATCATAGCTCGTATAGAAGTATACATTGCCACTGGATAAAATGTCTCCTCATATTCTATTCCCTCTTTCTGAGAGAACCCCTTTCCCAAGAACCTTTCCTTGTATTTCTCGATGCTACCATCTGCACCATGCTTGATCTTGTAGATCCAGCGTGATCCGACCACTACCCTATCTTTTGGTCTAGGCACTACCTCCCACACATCATTCTGCATTATTGAGGTATATTCCTCAACCATCGCATCTCGCCAAACCTGATGCTGTGCAGCTTCCTGATAAATGGAAGTCTCACTATCTACCAACTGACTAACTAAAGTCACATAGTCATTAAACTTGGCTAGTTGTTTCCTTGATCTTGTACTCCTCCTAGGAGTTCCCACAAACTCTTGAGTATCCCTCTATTAAACCTCATTGTTCCAACTGCCAACTGTAGAGGATGAAATATCAACCTCCATATCTTCTTGATGCATTTCCTATTGCACTAGTTTCTCTACACCCTGTAAACTCTCACCACTTGAGGCTTCACTTGTACTAGTAATTGTACTTGAGATTTTTTCCCTTGATTCAATTGAGCTACCCTTGGAGCTTCTAATGGCTGCTTACTCTGATCTTCTGCTAGCAAATCTCTAGACCTCGTAAAAGCCTTGTCCTCCATGAACTTAACATCATGTCTGACTATAATCCTCCTGGTCCCTGGAATAAATATCTGATATGCCTTTGAGGTTTCCCTATACCCAACAAAGTACCCCTTCTTTGTAGTCTAATCTAACTTGATATGGGTGTCACCTGGAATATGACAATATGCCAAACTTCCAAATATCTTGAAGTGACTAACATCTAGCTTCTTACCTGTGAAAGCTTCCTTTGGTGTCATCTTTCCTAGTACTTTATGTGGAACCCTATTCTATATGTACACTGCTATACTACATGCCTCTTCCCATAAGTAGCGGGGCATATCCTGGTCATGTAGCATAGCCCTTGCTGCCTCTGATATGGACCAGTTCTTCCTCTCAGCAACTCCATTATGCTATGGATTGTAAGGAACAGTCCACTCTATCTTGATTCCTTCCCTGGTACAAAACTCCTGGAATTCATTTCCTTTGTACTCACCTCCATTATCTGACCAAAGAACCTTTATCTTATTTCTTGTTGAATTCTCCACAAGAGCTTTGAATTCTTTGAAGTGACTGAAAACCTCATCCTTGGTCTTCAAGAAGTATATCCAGGTCTTCCTAGAGAAATCATCAATAAAATTAACATAGTACTCATATCCTCTGAGAGATTTCATCAACATTGATCCACCTACATCTGAATGTACTAGATCAAGAACACCCATAGATCTGGTGTCACTCCTTGGAAAAGATGCTTTCGCAAACTTTCCCAACACACATCCCTTACACACATCACCATGCTTTGTGCTCACCTCTAGAACACCTGTCACCATCTCATGAAGCAATCTAAGTGCTCCATGATGAATATGGCCCATCCTCCTATGTCATAGCTCTCCAAGATCTCTAGGGTTACTGCTTCTCATAAGTACCTTAGGATTATCAAACTACAACCTATAAAGACAACGACTCCTAACTCCAATAGATACAGGTGATTTCCAATCTTTATGCTTAATCAAAACATGCATCCCTCTAAAGAGAACATTATACCCTTTATCTTGAAGGAAAGATATAGAAACCAAATTCATACCTAAGCCTGGCACATGCAACACATCATGAAGAGGAATTACCTTTCCATTCTCCCTCTGAAACTAAACAGTCTCTTTCCCAACTGAGTTGAGCTTGGACAAGTTTCCCATAGAAATCTGGATACTGGTGCTCTCCTCCTTATAACTGGAGAAGTACTCTCTAACTCCTATCATATGAAATGATGCCCCACTATCTATGTACCAAAAACTCTATGAGGTTGAGCTAATCATGCAAGCTATGAGTGTGAACTCATCCTCCAATCTACTCGAGAGCTCATCTGCACTTGCTGAATCTGCCACCTACTTCTTACCCTTCCTTTGCGGGAAATCATTGACATAGTGGCCAAACTCATGACAACCAAAGCACTTGACCTTAGATAGGTCCTTCTTCTTCTTACTTTGTGAACTTGATCCTTTGCTCGACCCCTTCTTTGCTTTCCCCTTATCCGCTAGGGTAACATTTTCCTATTCCACCTCACTTTTCTCACTTTTATTGTTGGCACCATTGACAAGACTTAGTCTAAGATCCTCCTGAGTGAAATCACTCCATAGTTGATCCCAGCTAGGTAAGGTGTCTTTTCCATTAATAACTTGAACAAAGACATCCCACTACTTAGTAAACCCATTTAGGGCTATTCTTACTAGCTCGTCTTCATCTGGCTTATCTCCAAAAGCTGCTAACTCATCCTTGACAAGTCTAAGCCTAGTGAGGTAACATGTAACATCTTCTCCCTCGTTCATTTGGGTATTCCTCAAATTTTCTCTAAGAATCAGCTTCTGGTTAGTGGTAGCATTCTAGTACAGATTCATAAGGGCATCCCACATCTTCTTCGTTGTATCTAACTCTGCGACATGTGGAACAATATGGTCCTTGACACCATCAAGGATTATCCTCCTTGCCTTGGCATCATCCTTCTTGTATGCTGCAAGTAGTACTGGATCTATAGGTACAACTACAGTACTGGTAACATATTCCTTGATATCATTCTCTTCCAAAAATAAAGAAATTTTGGCTTTCCAGACACCAAAATTTGAGGCACCATCCAATCTGTCCTGATCTCTCAAACCTACTGAGGCCATCTCAAAGAAATAAAAGAAACAATAACTCGAAAGAGGTAAAACTCAAATTTCTTTCCTTTGCCTAGGGTAAACCTTTTCTACCCTCAACACTGCTCTGATACCATGTGAAAAATCTATTGCATTCACTGATTATTAATCTCCTATCTTATAAAGATTATTTAACTGCTGAAAATAAATTCATAGCTTATATCGAAAAATAACACAACTGCAACTTCACCAATAAAAATATGGAAGGAAATATGCAACACAAAGAACACAATATTTTTGGACAATTGTCCCTAGAAAAACCCCTAAGGGAAAACCAATACTGTAGATGAGAAATATATATTAATCTTCAGCAAATTAAAAGATACAAAATTCCTTGCCTCTCACTGGCAGAACTCAACAATCTCCTAACTCCTCCTACTAATTTCCTCCACTGCTATCCCCAACACTATCACTGTGCCCTTGCTAATACTGCAAGACTATTTTCTATCACTACAAACTCATTTTATAACACTGCAAATGCTCTTCACTTTTTGATGATCTCCAAATGCCCCTAGACCCCCTTTTATACTACCCTCGTTGGTAACCCAATGGCCGAGATCAATTCTCAATCAATGGTTGAGATAAATTACAACCCAACAGCCAATTAAAAAATTAATTGCAAGTTGTTGCAAGTTGTCACCTAGGGGAAACAAATAAATAATTAATAATTAATTTATTATTATTAGCAAGTGGTGGGATAGCTGTCCAAGCTAACAAACTAACACTCCAGGCTTCAGCTCCCACATATACAATTGAGACTATGCACCCAAATGACAAGCCCACAAAGGTTACGACTACAACCATAGTATAAATAATAGGCAGACCAGAGAGGTTATCGTCTTCATAGTCTAGGTAAACATACAAGGGAGGCATACCTATTGACAAAGAAAGGAAAATCAAATAACCTGCACACAATTTTCTAGCGCTAACCTTCCCTTTCAAAAAGAGTATGGGAGGGTTATCATCTCACCGACTCGCTTTATGTAAGTTTCAGGGCGCTTCCCAAGTGTGAGCACTACTGACTTTGGACCCACCAAGACTCCTTACCTCATCACTAGGATTTCAATACCTCAAACGCACAGGATGAAAGTTCACGGAAAGGGCGGAGATTTGTCTCTGACCCGCATCACTTTTTTGGATTTCTGTCATATTTTACAGCCAGATTACAAATATATCAATCAAGCATCCACAACTTTGTCTTTGTGCTCAAGGATAAAGCTATAACAAATAAACTATTTGAATATATATAGAGAGAGAGGGGGGGGGGAGAGAGAGCCCAAATTTTAAGTCTTAAATAATTATTTAACTCTATGGAATAATAAAAAGTTACTTATAGGCACATAACCTAGGTAATTAATTATAACTTTAATATTATAAATATATATTTATGTGCACTCCACCTTATCTGATTTATGTACATATAACTATTTTTCATGTCTATTTGTTCACATATTTTAACAATAACTTTCTATCAAACTATTAGATTAATGTTATACATATAGATCAATCTTACTGCTATAAATCTTGACCCTCAAAATTCAAAAATAATATCATAATCTTATTCATTTCATGTTTTCATTTATATTATTTGAGTTAAAACATTTTATACCATACCTCCTAATTCATTATTGAAAATAAAAAAAATGGCGATAATTAGCAAAGTAAGCAAAGAAAATTAAAATGTAAACATACAATAATAGTCATACAAGTTTTTATGTTTCTACGAGTAATTTTGAATGGCAAGGCACGACTTACTATATTTTAATGCAAAGGAAGGAATAACATTGTATCAATAATTGGAAAATAAAACTTAAGGAAAACAGTGTGAATCACAGCTAATATTTTTTATTGTGATCTAGTAATGCTCAAACTTAGTTTTAGTCATGAAAGAATTTATAATTAAGAGTGTAGAATCCTTCTACATCACCTTAAACACTTCCCGTGTTTACCTTTGGTCTTTGATCGTGCGAAGTGAACCACAACCTTCAAAGTTTCAATGTCGGCTAACACGTATCAACTCGTCAGAGATTTTAATCACTCTACAAGGAATGCACCTCTTCAAGTTTCTGTCATCCTGCCACATGTCCCCCACACACCTTCACTTTGAAACAGGGCCCACCAACGCATTCTCGGGAAATATTCTTTCCTAGAGGGAACTCCATGACTAACAACTTTCTAGATAGTTGTTCTATTTTTTTACGCTTGCATTGGCTCGTGCAATCATGATGTCTTTTTGATCAAGCCATCATGGTTTTGTGGTTGACTCCAGTTGGTAGGCACACCGCAATCAACCAATCAGATTCAAATATTTGTCTCTAGCATAAGGAATTGAGCAATTCATCCATCTTTTTTGGCATATTGATCGATTATAACAAACTTGTAATCATTCTGAGATCATCTTGACCGAGGGTTGTTATATAAAGCCCCAACGATTTGTAAGTTAGCAAGGTTGGAAATATTGGACTTTGGTTCAATAAGGCGAAGAAATAAACTGTATCATTTGCAAAGATTTTTATTTTCTTAGAACAAGACCCTATGGCTTATAGTCTAGGGGTGCATACTATGACATATACTTTCTAAGGCATTCTCTCTCACCTTGGCATGTTTCCTCTTAATAAATCATGACGACCATGTACTCAGTGCCTTTTCCTTTTTGTTAATCAGTGTGTCATGTGTTGAGTTCTCATAGGTCTGGTCTAGTCTGTTTATGTTTTTTGTAGTGTGCTCCTTTGGAAGATAATTTTCTTAGGGAACTGTGGTCTTCTCTTTCTACCCTTATTCAAACTATTTTTGTTTTCCTCTGAGTAGTGTCGAATATTGTGTCTCTTGTGTTGGAATTGGCTTCTGTTGGAGTTTCTCTCCACTAGTGGGCCCCAATTTTTTTTTAGCATTTTTTTGTTTTGGCATGGTTCTCGATGAAACGGTTGTCATAATTACCAAGGAGTGGCAATTGGGCATAATAATGAAGAATGTGGTCTAACTATTAGTTTCTAGGAGAGCGATGTGACCCAACATGAAAAGTTGGGCAAAATGAAATATGTAGCATTCTCTCTAATACTCTCTCTGTTAGGGTTTCCAGCTAGTGCCTTGGCTATATATATAGAGTATTGTAATGTTGAAGAGGAGAAAATTTTAGACTTAACATCTGGGAAAAAATAAAATAGGAATCTTGCAGAAGTTTTCAGAAAGCTTTGTTTTATATTGTAAGCCTTGAACTGTAACATGCAATTTTTATTTCTCAATACAAATCGATCGTGCTTTCAGCCCTTTGATTTTGGGGGTCTTAGTATTCGTGAATGTTTATGTGATGTTTAAATATAATCCCTAACTTTAGTGTATCTGTGTTCAAGATTTAGTAAATAGATTATGCACTCAAGCTTCTCTATTTTGTGCAGTTATTGCATGGTTCACTTTATGTCTTTTAGTTACTGGGTGGTCCCACAATAGTGTGTCCCACTTTTTGGCCAACTTTGACACAGAGATCAACATTTTGAGAAAAAACTTCACTTTTGAACACCTATTGCCACAAAACTATAAGGAATTTGAAGATGATGTAAACTAGGGTCTTTTAGAATTTTCTTTATAGTTTTTAAATATATTTTTTTTAGAAAAATTAAAATTCATTTTTCCTTCTCCTTCGAAAAGTGGTTTGTGTGAAAAAATTGTCTTTTTAAGAAGTGACTGTCACTTGGATCAGCATAACTATTTTTTTAAATATGATAACGATGTAATTATTTCAAAATTATATTTGTAACTTCAATTTCTAAAGGATGTAATTGGTTTCATTCATTTTGGGTCAATATTGCATAGTTTATTAAGTTCTAAAGTGACAGTAACTGTAATTTAGACATAAGGTCACTTGGATCACTCTAACTTTATCTCTATATATCGAAATTCAATTTTTGTTTTTTAAATTATAGAAAGTTAACACAAATATTGTTTTCGTACTTATTTTTCATATATTTTTTTGTAATTTACTATTTTTCCTGAAGCCTTGAAGAGATAGGTTGTTGAATGACCAAACAACCTATGTTTAGTTAAAGTAATATTTGAAAGTGATAACAAACTCAATATGTATTAAAATTATATTCATTAGAAAGCTTGTTTCGAATCGCATCATTTGGAATCATTTGTTTTAGAAATACATTTGATTTGGTCCTTATCCCAGGCCTTGAAAGGAAAAATTTTAGGAGGTTTTTTGTTTTCTGAGGGGAAATTTTCATTTTAGGGCCCTTCGCGCAAAGACCCCCTTCGCATGAAGGGGTCTGAGGGGGTTCGAGAAAACCCCCTTTGAGAGAAACCACCAAAGAAATTTTTCCCAAATTGCTTGTATTTTGTTGATTCACAGGGTTCGCTCAAATTGGGTCTAGTTCAAGCGAAAACCTCATTTTATCTAGTTCATGTGAAGCCTATTAACCACTTCACACAAAGATGATACTTTGTACGAAGCCATCAAAAAAGAATTTTTTTTTGAAATTCTAAAATCCTTCATCCCGAAAAGTGGGACACTATTGTGAGATCACCCTACTATGCTAACATACTTCTGCAACTATTCATGGGCCTATACGCTGTAAAGGTTGCATTGATATTCCTGCGCCCTTTGGAATAGCTTGTGTATTTTGAGTTTAAAGTGCTCCAAAAGCTTTGGTGAACTTCACCTCAATAAGTTTAGTTTTTCTTCCCTTTCCTGAAACACAAAGAAGAAGAGTCAACTTCTATAAAACCCCATAAGTCATTTTCGTAGGGCGTATTTGGTCTCACCTCTATGAAGCTTCCATACTACCCTACCATCATGTGGGAGCCTGATTTAAGGGTAAACATTTTTTTGGCACGCCTAGTGGGACCAGTTTTCACAAATCCAGAGGAGGCGCCTTCTTCTGTATTTTCAGCCTTCAAGAGGTGGAACCTAAGCATGAAATGCCTCTATAGCATTATTTGGGTTAATTTTCTAATGGTGAGCAGAGTTCCCTATTTTACACGCCCTTTTCCCTTGTAAAACCTTCCCCTATGAGTTGAAATGGAGGGATATTATGGCTAATAATATTTTCCCTCTCCTTTTCATGAAAATATACACCTCCCATCTCCCTACCAACAATATCAGGCCAGGAGCCTTGATAGCTTTTCCCCATACACCATTGCTATACCCAGTTATGGGAAAAACCCTTATGCCTACCACTTGTCTTCCCTCACATGCGCCTACCAGTCATAGGAGATTCCCATTAACTCCTATCAGCATGCTTATCCTCCCACCCACAACCAGAGTGTGGTACAACAAGAAGTTATCATTTGTTAAGAGATGTTGATAAATCTTTAGGCAGAGCTAAAAGCCTTAAAGGAGGAACAAGAGTATTGCCACCAGCAAGAAGAGATTGATTATCAAGCTTGTCTATTGTACTAGCATAGCAACAAGCTAATGTCCTGAGGATGTAGCAGGACCAGTTCCTTGCAATGCAAGTATCTTCCCACGAGCCTCCTTTTTCTCATGGAATGGCTTTAGAGGAAGAGGGGAAAAATGAAGAAGAGGAAAGGTCCAAGAAGAAAGTTTTGAAGAAAGTAGTAGATCCATCTAGCCATGGACTTCCCTCAGATAGAGAGGGTCCGGAGGAAGCAAGAGAAAAATAATGAGAAGCAAAGGAGGACAAAGAGGAGGATTTTTGAGAACATTGTTCTCCAATCAACCTCTCTGCACGAGGAGATGGAGAATTTTGTTCTCCAACCAGATACTCTGTAGGCATGGAACAAGGAAGGCAATAAAGAGGAGGAAGATTCAACCCCAATGTTTGTTGAGATTCCCTCCTTTGTTGACATGGAGGAGACCTAGAAACATGATGACCCAATACCAAAAATAGTTCTAAAGTCACTTCTGTGTTTCTGAGGCATCTCTAGGTTCGGCAACCCTAGAAGAATTCAATGTCAAGGATGACTTTTTTGATGCATTCGATTCCATTTACACATTGGTTAACCTTGAGTTAGAAACCTCTAGGTCCCCAGACTATGAGCTACAACAAAGGGTGGGCTTCTCCTCTGCAATAAAGAAGCCATCATGCTCTGTTTCTAATGGTTATTTAAGGGAAAAGAGGATGAAAAAATTGATTAAGGGATGTTGCATTAGACATCTGGTCCAGACCTATAAGTCTCCATTGGTCATGATCACCTTTAATTATTAAGATAGGCTTCAAAGAGAAAAGAAAAGGCCCACTCATTCGCCATCAATAGATGGCATTCCATCAGGGGTGAGTTTCTTTATTTTTTTCCCTTCAAGGGGCACCCTGGCATGTTAGGTGCCTTTCAAGTTTTATTTTTTGCTATCCAAATAGAAATATGTAATGTATCAAAGGGTAGTCAGGAAGGGGATCTATTTCAACAAACCAATCAATAGTTTTGTTTGATCTCAATGATGTAATCTGTGTACATATGTAAATATTTGTATACCAATAGGATAGCATTTTTCTTTTCCAAGAAATGTTGTTGCACATAATGCATTCTCCTTAAGGGAATGCATGTTGTATTTTTGGTTTTCTTTAGGTTTTTTCTTTCTAAGGCTTCTGTACCCTCTCTTGTTCTGAGCCTAATGGATAAGGATGGTCTGCAAAAGTTCACATCCCATAGGCGGGATGCCCCAAAGAGTTTCCAGAAATGTGAATCAAAATTCCATAGGCTCATGGGTAGAACTTTTGTAGGCACTCATGCCCTTCTTTCCAAGGTGGATTGTCTCATAGAAGCACACTTTTCCATATGTCAGGAAAACATGCATTTTGGCCATGAATTTTAACATTATTCACCAAAGTTCCTAACAAGGTGCCACATTTTCTTTGAGTGTTCACAACACGCCCTTGTGTTTTCAAGCTTGAGCTTCTCCCAAGTCATGCACATGGAGGTCTCGTGGGCTTTTGAAAAGGCTTCTTTTTGTGAGGATGCATCTTGAACACCAACATATCACGAACCACCTCGTTCACAATCAGGATACTCTTCCACTTGTGGGCCCAGGTTTTCTTTTGAACATGATGCGCAATCATCTCGCAGACAATCAGAGAAGGCATAGTTTTCTTTTGAAGCAGTCTTCCAATGGGGTGTCATGTGTCCCTTCTTTGTGTTGCCTTCAGTTTCTTTCGATTGGTGGTCCCCAATGTTTTCCAAGCATGACGCGTGGGCTTCTCATAGGGATTGTTGGGCTTCAATTTTGGTTCATAGGGAAAACTCAAGGCTATGCTCCCTGTACCCTCCCTTTTCCCCATTTTTTTGGTTCTGGTGTGGTTCTCAATGAAATTAATTTCATAATTACCAAGTAGTGGTGGATGAGCATAATAATGAAGAACACGAGTTGGCTATCAATTTTTAGGGGAGCGATGTGACCCAACATGAAAAGTTGTGCGGAATGAAACACGTAGCATTCTCTTTGATCCTCTCTCTGTTAGGGTTTCCAGGCAATGCCTTAGCTATATATACAGACTATTATAATGTTGAAGAAGGGGAACTTTTAGACTTAACTTTTGGGCAGAAATAGAATAGGACTCTTGCAAAATCTTTTTAGAAAGCTTTGTTTTATATTTTAAGCCTTGAACTGTAATGGGCATTTTTTATTTTTTGATATAAATCGGTCATGCTTTCAGCCCTTTGATTTTGGGGGTCTCCATATCCATGAATTTTTCTATGTTATTTAAATATAATCCTTGACTTTATTTTATCCATGTTCAATCTTTTCTAAATAGATTATGCACTCAAGTTTCTCTATTTTGTGCATTTATTACACGGTTCACTTTATGTCTTTTAGTTATTGTGCTAACATACTTCTACAAGTGTTCACGGGCCTATATGCTGCAAAGGTTGCCTTGATATTCCACCCTTCAGAATAGCCTATGAATTTTGAGTTTAAATTGTTCCAAAAGCTTTGGAATTTCACCTCAATAAGGTTATTTTTTCTTCTCTTTCCTGAAACACCAAGGATAATATCTGGCTTCTATAAAACCCCAAAGGTAATTTTTGTAGGGTACATTTGGTCCCACCCCTATGAATCTTTTGTACTGCCCTACCATCAGGAAGGTGCCTAATTTAGGGGTATACAAAAATCTCTCGAATACCCCAACCTAATTTAACTTCCATGCCAAAATGACAATAATGGTCAATTAGAGAACACTCACTAAAACACCCTTTCCTAGAATTTTTCGCCATTAAACTACAAATACTCGTTTCACCAAGATTAGAAATTTAAAAAATGTAAAAGACACAAAAGTGAACTCATGGAAGGAACCAAAAAATATGCCATACTATTGACCAAATAGTAAAAAAATATAAAATACACATGCCAAATTATACTAAAATAGGACACCCATTGCACCAATTATCATTTAAGTGTGTGTGTAAAATGTGTCACACTTCTATGAGTCATTCCATTCAAGGTTGCTCAAGAATGAGGCCTCAAATATCGACTCATAGCTCCTTAGTCATGGAGTGCAAATGTTTGTAATGGAGGCCCTTAGATTGACCTAGTTATGCCCATACAAGTACACCATGAAATGAGAGATTCAATGCTTGAAAATGAAAACTATTCTATATGATTGCAATGCATGAAAGGAAATTAATCAAAATGATAACAATGCAAGATTAATCTTTCAAAGGAAATATGCAAATTTAATCTATGAAAGTAAACATGAATGTAATCTACATGAATAGCCATGGATGCAAGAAGAGAGAAGTTGCAATATCCAAGCTTGAGTGCTCAAATTCTCCTCCAAAATTTCTCTCCAAACTTGCAGCATAACAATACCTAAAAATTCTATATCTAAGAATGAGAAGGAGAGGGCTCCTTTTAAAGAGAAATGAACGGTTGAGATTAAGAGGCAAAAATCAAAGGCTATGATTAAGAGGCAAAAATCCCACCACTTAGGAAGATGTGAAGAAAAAGGGATTTTTATTTAATTTTTATTTAATTTATTTCCTTTTTCATCAAATAAAGTGCTTTAAGTGGG
>MU224095.1:115321-140150 GCA_018584345.1 Thuja plicata | reverse complement strand
CAAAATTGGATCTCCTATTTGTGTATTTGAGGGTGAAAGAAAGGAGCATCTTATCTTCCCTTAATCACAATCACAATTGAAATATACAATCAATAAAATTCAAGTAAGTGTAAAGTGGGGTTAAGGAGATCAACACAAATAATAATTAGCAATTCAAACCCTCCTCTTAACCAAACTATTTTCATCTTTACATCTCCTAAACTACAAATTCCATTTTTCTATTTTACAGATATTATCACTAGTGATGGAAGAGTCAGAGTCCGTCAAGTATCCCTCTAAGCTACCTAAATTAGGATTCATCCTAACAAATGAAGAATCATTCACTAAGGAAACACATGGGTTCAAATCCTCTAATCATACATGTGACTCGTTGGCTACCTTGGATTGAGAACTATAAGTATGAACAACATCAATATCTCTATCAACTGTAGAAGGCTTTGAAAAAGAGTCCCATTCATACTCATTAGAAATTGTATCTAAACTGTGACTAGGATGCTTACACCATGAAGGTTTGGGACATCATGATGTAGATGGTCCAGTTTCATCAAAAGTAGCACTTTCAATTTCCATTAAATGAACAAGATTCTTTCGTTGACGCTCTCTCAAAGGATCTTCTATATCTGATTCTTGTTCTAAAGTTGCAACTGATGCACGGGTGACTGAAATATTTGAAACTCCCCAAAGGAGAGTAGTGGAAGGGACCCAATATTCACACATATCTTGTTGATTTTTCAAATTAAGTACATACTTTGGTTCATCGTCACTATCCAACTTTTCAAAGAGAGGATTAGTATGCTTGTTGCAATTTTCAAATCCTAGGCCAACTGGCTTCTTGGACTTGCATCCAAATTGAGCATGATCAAGAGGTTCAGACCTAGCATCCAAATTGTGATTAAGTGGGCCATATCCAAGATAGCCCATATTTTTGACAAAATTATACCCTCTTCCATAAGCTTTAGGAGAGGGAGAGAAGTTCTCATTGTGCATATATTTTTCTTCTCTATAGATCCAGTCTCTAACAAATGTTTCATCTTTCTCATCTTGGATGGGCACTGATGATTCTACAAATTTTCCAAATAAATTCATAGCTGAAGAGGAAGGCTTCTTCTCTTTTGAAGGTTTTCCATAAGACCTAGGTGAAACTGGCAATGTTGTGAGGGAGTTAAGTTGATACCCCCCCATACCAAGGTCTATTGACTTAAGCTTGTCTTTGCATTCAGCTAAGGTTGCATCAAAATCTTCTTCTTCTCTATTGCGGGGAACATGAGCCCCTGCTGAAATTGAATTAATAGATAAAGTGTTATCCCCAGGTATACAAATCTCTATTCCATTATAGGGCAACTTAACACATTGATGATAGGTAGATGACACTGCTTGCATATCATGAATCCATGGTCTACCAAGTAAGATATTATACGCAAGGGGTCCAGCATCAACTATTTGAAATAAAATATCCTTTTGAATAGGGCCAATCCTAATAGGAATAACGACCAACCCCTTGGAACTTCTTTCTACCTCATCATAGGCTTTGATAGTAATCCTTTTTCTAGTATCTATAACCTCTTCACAATAACCCAATTCTTTCAAAAGACTAAAGGAACAAATATTAAGCCCAACACCCCCATCTATCAACACATGCCTGACATGGGTGCGATGGATCATGACCTCAATGTGAAGGGAAAGATTGTGCGGATGGATCAAAGCTTTATCATCATCTTTTGAAAATGTACGGTAATGAGGGCTAGCAATGTGATTAACCATATTCTGGAATTGATCAATATCTAAGTTGTTGGGGACATTTTTTGTGCACAAAGCATCCTCAAGGATTTGTTTATGTCTTGGGGACAACTCTAAGAGCTCAAAGATCAAAATCTGAGTGGGAGTTCTTTGTAACTAATCAACAAGACTATAACTCGATTTAGGATTAATAGTTGGTTTCAAGGTGATAGGCTTGGATGCCACTTGCTTAGGTTTACTTGACTAGCTTGAATTGGGTCCTCTAATGACAACAGGACCTTGACTTTGGGTAATAGCATTAAGGGCTTGACATGACACTCTAAAGTTGGGACCCCTTAGCACCACAACAGGTTCTTTATCAGAAATAGGAGGAGAGTCTTCATCTAGATCATAACCATAGGGATCTATTCTACTCATCATATTAACATTTTCTTCTACAAATTCAAGCATGTTGATAGTATTCTCTGCATCTATGTAAGTATAATTGATCTCAGCTTTTCCATTCTTAACTTTAGAGGTTTCCCCCTTGTCATATTTGGGCAAAGGTTCTTTGAATGCCTTATGATCGGCGTTGGTGTTCAATCCATCTATTGTAAGTTGTCTATTCTCAATGAGATCTTGAATGATATGCTTGAGTTTCCAGCAATGTTCAACGTCATGTCCAATACCATTATGAAATATGCAAAAGGTTTTCTCCTTCCACCAATGTGGTTTAACTTCAGGTATATGAAAATGCATTGCATCTTGAGGATGTGCCAGAAGGTTATCAATAAGTTTCTTTAAAATTTGCTCATATGACTCACCAAGTTTTCCAAATTGATGCCTTTCACTCTTAGGCTTACCTTGGTAGCTTGGCTTACTTTCTTGTTGATTGGATGTATTGAGCTTCGTAGCTTGAACAATACTAGATAAGTGGAGCACAGGTTGATCTTTAGGTTGAGAGGAATCCACAACTCCATCATTAACCACTTGTTTTTTCCTATTCCAATATTGGTTCTTCCCTTTATCCTTTTTAGAGTTGTTGTTGTTTTGACCATTGTTGTTGTTACTTCCATGTTTAGTCAAAATTCCATGTTCTCTTAAAACATCCTTGATTCTACATGCAGTCTCCACCATGGTGTAAAATGAATCAAAAACCATTTTCTTAACTTCATACCGCATTTCGGGGACCAAATTACTAACAAGAATGTCAATCTTTTCATTGTCAGGAATAGTTTTAGAATAGCAAGAGCATTCTTTGTCTCCACCTTTGCAAGAAGGTAACAAAGGATTCTCCTTGATTCTACTTTAAGCTACATAAGTCCAACAAGGTGATAGATCTTGAAACATTGTATGCAAAGTGTTGAACAAATCTGTGCACAAGCTCTTTGAAGGTCTTAATAGGGGGAGTTATCTTAGTAAACCATTCCATTGCTTGACCCTTAAGACTCCTTGGGAATAACCTGATAAGGTATGATTCATCTTGATGGAATTCAAAACTTGTGGTATAAAATTGGCGCACATGATCATGTGGATCTCCACTACCATCATATTTTTCATATTAAGGAATTTAAACCTTTCTAGGAAATTCTTTCATGTCAACACTCTTATCAAAAGGATTAGGACAAATCGAGTCCAATGAGAAAGAATTCTTAGGTGTGAACATCTTGTCCATTGTTCTTTGCATTTCATTGATCTTCTCCTCTTGGGATGGACCTTGTTTCTTAATCTTTTTATCCACATCAAAGTTGTAGGGGACCCTAGCACCCTTGTTGATTAGACTCTCTAGGAACTTATCCTTGTTTTACTCCACATATTTCTCCACATACTATTGAAAAAGTGGCTCTTGTTGCATTTTCATGAAATCTTGGGAGGTGCGATCAAAGCTCGAGCTACTACCCCCATATTGTGAACTATAATGAGCACATTGTAAAGATGCCCTTGAGTTCCTAGGAGGGGTTTGTCTCCTATGATGGTCATGTCTAGAAACCCTTCTTCCCCTAGGGATAGGAGATTGTGATGGTGATCTTGAATGTCTCCTACTTCATGGAGTCCTAGGAGGAGTGGATGGAGGAGAATTGTTTCCACCACTAACATGCATATTATTGAATGGATCATTGAGTTGTCGAGCCAAGAGCCTATCTCGCTCCTATTGAAAGGCTTTAATTTCCATTTCTATCAAATTTTGTTTCTCCATCTCTAGACGTCTAATTTTTTCTTCCTTATGAACTTGTTCATCTTGGAATTCTTTCTTTTCACGCTCAATCCTCTTGAGTCTGTCACTCATGTAATTGGTAGATGTTTTAAGAGGTGAGCTTGGTCTTGAATTTTGAAACAAGTTGTTGGTATAAGTTGTATTGACATGAGTATCATAAAGTTCATCTCCTTGTTTCTCATGTTGTGATAACTCATCGTCATAAGCATGTCTCTTACCTCTCTCTCTCATCCCTTTGGCGTGCATCTAGATATCTTGTTGAAATAAGGGGTGAGATTTGTCTACTATTATGAGAGGAACCACCAGATGAAATAGCATTCCTATACTTCACAAACATGTCATCAAGACGTTTATCCCTCTCTCTCTGAGTCATTGTGTAACTCATATCCATAGAAGAGCGAGAAGATACTAAGGGGGTACCCAACTCACTAAGATGAATCTTGGAATCAAACCACACTTTTGAGATATTCCTAGGTGATTGATCAAATGTGGGTCCTTTTCCCTTATGTCTTTGGCAAGTTTGAACTAGGGGTAATTGGTTAAAAACCACTTGAGGTCATTTTCCTTGATTTACTTGATATGTTGTTGTAACTGGCATGAAATAAAAGGTACTAGATGATAGGATGACCCTAAGAAACATTGGTACCAAACTAGGATATAAAAGGCATTAACTTGTCCAAAAAGAGGTGATAAGATAGAACATTGCAAAGAGGCGTAAGCCAACACTGCCACAGAGGTGCCCAATAAACGGGTGAATACCCTAACACATATGGATCAGGAGGATGGTCTTACCCAAATTATAATAATTGAGATTTAAATTTTGTATGAAAGTGGATGGACAAGAGACTACCAAAACTCTCCAAGTGTTTTATCAAAGAATCTAAAGGTTTATCTTTTCAACAAGGACGGTTCCTAGCTCACCAAGCTTCAAGCAAGGTCACTTGTGAAATCAAAGATTGATAATTCAAGAGGTCAAAATGCAAGAATCCAAAGCATAAACAAGCTTCTAATAGTGTGGTGAGTAATCCAATCTTACCCGGATCAACCCAGAAAATAAAAAATGATAGGACAGCAAGCAAGTAGGCTCAAAAATGACAGCAAACAGCTCATTGGTAGACATTTTCATGCGACAAAATGCTTTCTAGTGTGAGGATTAGCACAGGCCCGCACAACAAAATGCATAGGAGAGTGAAGAAAAACCAGACTGGTGTGACAGGATAATAGCAAATTGGCAAGATATCACGCAAGGATTCTCAGGCAGCCGCATGAGGAAACGGAACAAACAGTGCAAAGAAATAGTTTTCTCGCACGAGGAAAGGACACATAACTCTATTTTTGATTGTTTTAAATAACCAACTAGATGCATTAACAGATTTTATCATGAATCAGACACGCAATACAGAAATCAGGGAGTTCAAGCAACCAATGTCTTCAAACAATGAGCAAGGGACAAAGCAACCTTGCACATGAACATGGATAGTGTCATAGTATTTCTACTCCATAAGAATGCTACTTGTGTATGTTCTCAAATTTTTTCCAGTCACGCACATAGTCCTAGAAAATAAAAATTTGGTTGCACTATCGTTCGTAGTAATGGTTTGACTCTTCAACTTTTGCAATCTCAAGTGGGTGAAATCCAATCCTGGTGCACCGAGGTTTTGACACAGTCTAAGAATTTAATCAATCAGGAGCTGCTGAGGAGATTAGGCAACCCACAAGAAACTACACCCGTGGAGATTTCTTCCACAAGGACATTTATATAGCGGTTGTTGCTACCATGGTGAAAATGACTATTACCGCTTGAGGTTCCATCCACATGGTTTACCCAATAAAGGGAGTGTCCACTACGGTTAACCCTCTCTAACAAGGAAGACTCACAATATGAACCACATGGGGACTTGGTTCAGATTCAAGGGTTCCAAGTTTCTGATTCTCCCAAAAGGGAAAAGAGCATAATCCTCTAGCCTCTTCACCTCACCCAAACATAGAAAACAAGATTAATTGACCCACTAATTTGAAATCACCTCATTCAAGGTTCACACAACAACAAATGACACCAATCTCCCCAAAGAGAGAAAGTATCGCCAAAATTTGAAGCCCAAACCAAGTTGACCAATGAGATAAAAACAAATCCTTCCCTACCTACAAGGGGATCTATCGTCAAGAAGATATTCACATGTAAGACAAGTGAATGAAGCCCACTCTCTCAAGATCACCACAAATAGTGTTCATAGGGCCTAATTACTATGTGAAACATATATGCAAAAAATCAAATCTAGGTCCATTTTTAGAACACCAATTGGAAATGTGATCTATGAAAGAAAGAAACACTCAAGCTAGACACATGAGAGGTTCATTTTATTTCCAAATCTAAATGTTATAGAGATTAAAAAAATACCCCAAATCCAATGCAATGTGAATCATTTTTTTGTTTATCCAAGCAAGTCCAAATCAGCAACAGCAACAGCAACAAAAAATCACAAACCACCAGAAACAGTAAATATTAGTGGTCAGCAAGAAAAATAGAGATATTAAAATATAGCAATGAAAAATAGATCTCTAGTGTGGAATCTTGCACGAGGATTCATACAGTGTCATGCGAAGATTCATACGGTGTCACGCGAAGAGGTGCACAGTCGCGCGAAGAAGTGTACAGGCCCGCACGAAGAAGTGCACAAACAACAAAAAATGCAGAAAATAGCAAACCAGTTCAAATCACAGCCTGGTGTCAAATTTCGTGTGAGGATTCGCACAGTTTCATGTGAAGATTCACACAGAGCCGCGCGAAGAAACATAGAATCTAGCAAAATCTTGTCTGCAGACCTGCAAAATGTTGTGTGAAATTTCCCTGTAGAAAGTACAAAAAGTACAAAAAAATACAAAAATCTGAAAATAAATTATGAAAATAGCTATGTGACAGAAAATGAATCTTCTGCCCCACAGTGGGCACCAAAAATGTGTGATGAAAATGTGTCACACTTCTATGAATCATTCCATTCAAGGTTGCTCAAGAATAAGGCCTCAAATATTGACTCATAGCTCCCTAGTCATGGAGTGCAAAGGTTTGTAATGGAGGCCCTCAGATTGACCTAGCTGTGCCCATGCAAGTACACCATGAAATGAGAGATTAAATGCATGAAAATGAAAACTATTCTATATGATTACAATGCATGAAAGGAAATTAATCTAAATGATAACAATGCAAGATTAATCTATGAAAGGAAATATGCAAATTTAATCTATGAAAGTAAACATGAATGCAATCTACATGAATAGCCATGGATGCAAGAAGAAGAAGACAAGAAGAGAGAAGTTGCAATATCCAAGCTTGAGTGCTCAAATTCTCCTCCAAAATTGCTCTCCAAACCTGCAGCATAACAATACCTAAAAATTCTATATCTAAGAATGAGAATGAGAGGGCTCCTTTTAAAGAGAAATGAATGGTTGAGATTAAGAGGCAAAAATCAAAGGCTATGATTAAGAGGCAAAAAGCCCACCACTTAGGAAGATGTGAAGAAAAAGGGATTTTTATTTAATTTATTTCATTTTTCATCAAATAAAGTGCTTTAAGTGGGGATTGTTATTTATTTAATTAAAAGAGGGGTTTTCTTTTAATTAAATAAATTAGAAGAATTTTATTTAATTAAATGGGAGGAATTTAATTTAATTAAATAAGAAAAATTTTATTTAATTAAAAGGGAGATTAAATCTTTTAATTAAATAAAAATGATCAAACCTTAGGAAATATTGAAATAATTGAATTAGTTACAATTTGATCAAGGAAATTGATTTGAATTGAAAATGTTGCAAAGCATTGATTCAGGAATTTGATAAATTGATAAAATGATAAATGGGGCCCATAGTCTAGGCGACCATTTTAGGGTGCATACATTAAGAACCCTCAAAATTCCTTCTCTACCAAAAGAAAAGAAAAGGGAAGAAAACAAAACAAGAGATAAAAACTAAAAGTGTAAATCCCTTACCCCATAATTGAATGCCAACTTTGAAAAATCATTGAGACAATCATTACATTTAACACGTCATATTAAAACACCTCTACAATCCATTCACAAGCCCTAAAATAGTAGTAAAGGATTTTTTTTAAAGAATTAGATAGACCCACTTGTGAGAACAAGTCTTGAGATTATGTCGTCTGTTGGTAGTTTCAGATATGTTTAGACCTCCATATAGTCCATGAGTCAAATCATAAACACTATTTCCTATCCCAAATTTCAAATCCTCTTAAAATCCACCTAATTCTTATCAATATGTATTTTATATGTGCCATTGAGATCTCTAATTGATAATTCTGAAGATAAATAAAGAAAGATTTACATTTATGTAGTTTACTTGCATTTTCTCCCCAAACAATGAATCTTGATCTCAAATTAATTTATACTTGGCCAATTTGGATATTGACAAGAGAAAAATATATACATCTCCTCCTTGTCTGGTTTATATTTTAGACAAGTTCAATGAATATAAATAGGGAGAATTGCTTTGTTCCCTATGCTTTTCATAGTTTACGAGAATTGTGACCCATCAAACTTTGTTTAGGGATAAATTTTGCATGGATAATGGAAACATAGTTGAAACATATGCAATATTTTCATGAATTGCCTCAAAAAATTTAATAAAAAATATTCTTACATATAATGACATAATATATATTCATTAAACTTTAACTATCATAGTTTAAGATGAAAAAATAATCTTCAATTTTAGCTTTCAACTCAGAAATAATACCTATATGCTTCCATCAAACAGATTAAATATTTGGTAGTCTGATGAATCCTAACCAAGTCTAATTGAATATGACAATCAGACAAGTTATATTTTTTGAAAAGGATTTATAAGTGGAGAAAATTGAGGCTTGAGACTCAAACCCTAGGTGGTTGGGTAACAGGGGGAAAATGTCCACACGCTCGTGATTGAGTTGGTAGTGCCTATGTTAGTTCCACCTCCTATTCCATCAATGGGGCCCTCTTCTTTATTGATAATAGCATGAACAACCTCCCCAATGGAGTAGGATGTCACTATAATCCTACATGCTTCTCATCTTGGTGTGCATCTACATCAGAACCGGCTTGCACATGTCAGCATAGTCATCACCATCAAGAGAGGGCCTTAGCATGGTTTCTCTGAGAGTAGAGAGTAGATCTTCTGAGCTTGTGTTTTCTAATTGAATTTCTTCCCCTATCCCTTCTCCCACCTCCATCTTAATGGCTCCATCCCTCCATCCTAAAAATTCATTTTGCTTCCTCCTACAGTAGGAGAGACCATTGGGCCTTGTGTCAAGTGGGTCCAAGTCTTCATCTCTCCCTCATAGGAGTCACCACTAATCACTGCCTTACTTGATGTCTCACCATTCTCCACATCAGTGAACAATCTTGCATGTTAGAAGATTTTTTATCATGTCATAGATTGTTCATTAGACCTTGTCTATGTGTGTTGACATTAATTTTTTTTTATTTATGTCAACATACTATTGTTGTTGCAAATAGTGTGTTTTGTTCGATAGAGAAGATTTTAGTTGTTCAGGTGATATATTGTTTCTCTTGTGTTGTGATCATAAGTTATAGTTCAGATATGTTTGTAGTTTATTTTGGTCAACTTATAAATATTCACATGATAGTTGGAGTTAGATATGATTTATTTAATAGGTGTCAGTATTTCAATGTCATTGTTGTTCAAGATGTCTCAAAGGTTGATTTTTTGCTTCGGTATGGATCAGTTTGGTTAATTCAGTGGACACAAAGTTGGTAGATGCTTTGGGAATGAATTTTGTGGGGCAAAGCATCAAGCATAACCAATATTTTTCCAAGGATCAATTCGATCAAATCAAGATTTCATCATTTAGACAACTTATTAGAGGCATCTAACAAGATCAAACCCCAAATCTTAATTGACTCATTCAACATCAACTTGCACTTAATCCATCCAATATCACACCCATCACACATTAATTTCAAATTAACCTCTTCAATATAAAAACAAATATAAATGGTTCCAAAACCACTAAAACACTTTCTTTTCAATCCATTATACATCATTTATTAGCCAAACAAAGCAATTAACTACTCAACTTTTCAATTTGTTGTTCACATTGTCTACTTTCTATACTTGATTCTGGTATTCATAACTTTTGTTTTAGATATCACATTGGACATCTCTCCACTTTAATTGTTCCAAAATAGGCCTTTAAAAACATATAAAAAACAAAACCAAATCCAATGGTTCATTTACAAGTTATGGTCTCTATCCTGAGACCCATTTTATTGTCCCAAGACTTAGAAATCCATAAGCTCTTCCTACTAGGGCGTCAAATATCCTTCACAAAACAAAACCAAATGATCCCAAACCAATTTCATTTGAAATTTTTATGAATATAGTTTCATAATATGTAATACATTACATTTTCCAATGGTTCAATCATTATATAATCACAAACCCTTGCCTGCAATTCCATTGAAGACAGTTTAAAACCAGTTTTCACCAAAATCTTCATAAATTTCACAAAACTACATAAAAACAACTGAAACCAAAAGGAAATGAAATTTTATTCACATAAATTTTAAATTAATTTACTAAGAGGTTTTAACCCTTCCATATACATCTATACCAATTTCTGCAATATGACTGTTTCAAGAAGATCTCAAATCTGCAATCAACAACTTTCACCAAAACGTGCATATCTTCTTCATTTCTTTATGAAGTTGACCCAAAAAAAGTATGATTGATGCAGGAGCATCTTGGGTCCTTGGAAATCCTTCTCAACCAAAAATATTTTTTCTTTTGTTCTTTATCTTTTTTGGAGGTTGCTCGGTGAAGTACTTAGTTACCCTGTTGCTCGAGTACTCTTTCTATCTTGCTTTACCGACAGGTCTCAGGGTGTGTTGATTTTTGTTGCTCGATTATGCTTTCACCAAGTTAGTTTTTTATCACTCAATTATGTTCTTACTGAGTCATTCCTATTGCTCAGGTATCATCTTACCAAGTGTTTTTTGTTGCTCGGTGATGCTCTTCCTGAGTTGTTTATCCCAATCTGGCTGACTTCTACATTTAATTTCTATGGCATAATTAATGTGGGGTCTCTCATTAGGATTAGTGTGGACCTAAATTTGGGTCTCTCTTAGGAATTTGAGCACTGACCTCTTTGGTGGACTCTTGTATATATTTATTTCTCTCTTCTTAGTTTAAAAAGGCAGTTCAAGGAGGATAGTAGATTATAACTGTCGAGACATTTGAAAGGCAGGTATGTGACCTCACATGTATGAATATCATTCTGTAATTCATTTGAGTGTATATGGATGAAACTGGGAAGGCCTTATATCCCGGCATGTGATGATTTTGATCAATTAATCAAAAGATATTTATTGTTTCCTTCTCTTACTCAGTGTGTTGTTGCTTCTGCATTGTATCTACAAGCTGGTTTGGTACTCGGGAGTTCCCTAGGCCCTGAGTATCATCCCTCCTTGCGTCAGGTGGTATTAGAGTGAAGGTTAGATCTAAGTTCCTTCTTATAAACCCTAACCCTAGTTGGTTGATATTGTTGTGGGGTAGCAGATTGTGATCTGACCTATAATTGTAGAGAGATTCAAGATGGTTCATGGGAGAGGAAATGCAAATCCAGGTGTAGCTGATATGTTAAGACAAATGGCTGCAAGATTGGAAGTTGTTGAGATAGCTCAGCATAGAGGAAGACATCTTGAGGATGTTGTATCATCTTAAAATGTAATAAATTCCATGTTAAGAGCATTTAGCCCTCCTTAGGGGATGTTTTTGACCTCTACCATATCATCATCCTATTTCTGCATCATCCCATGCTTCTATGCTGGTTTAGGACCCTGATTGGGCCTCTCCGGGCACCTCCTACCCCACCTGGCATATTTTCCAGGGGTTTTAACCCCCTAGGTTAGGTTTGACCTTGACCCTAACCTAGGTTAGGGTCAACCTTGACCCTGACCTAGGTCCCCCTTTCAAATCAAGAAACTTGTCGGCTGTCGGGGCTCATCAAAATTTTAGTTTTCCCGCTTCCGAGTCTGCTATTTCAGATTTCGAAGCATTGATTCCTAAATTATATTTAATATAGGTCCTTTTCTAGGGGCATGGGTCTAATTAGAATTTAATTATCCTATGTTGGCCTCCTTAGAAGATTGTGCCCTAATTTCATATAAAAGGGAGCATTTCTCTCTCATTTTCTAAAAAGCATTACGAATTATCAATTAGGTGATCAAGAGAAGTTTCAAGCATCCATTTCCAAGTTTCCAAAGTGTTAAAATCTTCCTCCCAAGAATTCAAATTCTCCATTGAAGATCAAGGATTCAATCTTTCAAGCGTTTGAAGGGATTAGGTGCAAACATTCAAGATTCAGCATTCAAACCCTAGATCCAGCCATCCTGGTGGTGTGATCTTCCTTCAAGATCCTTTGTGCTTATTCAAGACTTTTTCATCATCTCTTAAAAGTGGATTTCAAAAACACAATCATGGAGGTTTATGGATTCTATTGATTTTGTGCTTTCATACTTACATTACTTGCATACATTTGAATTTCAATTACATATCTATTGAATATCATAGCTTCATTGTTAGATTCAATTCTACTACTTGTTAGCATTATGTACTTTATTGATTTCAAGGTTAATTCCTAAATTGGGGTTTGACTAAGGAAAACCCCTCCCCCACAACAAACAATCTCCTTTTTCTTGTAGGTACAGGTACAGAACAATGGATTTGAACCCAGATCTGGATACCCTTTTCGGCTTTCTTTTAGACGGCATGAACAAAGTCACTTTCAGATCTGTGCAGGTCAGGGTCGACATTATTGGGTCAGGGTTGACATTTGTGGGTCAAGGTCGACCTTTTTCATAAGATGACATTAGAACAAAAAATGATTTATGGGTTTTGTTCATCTCTGCATTTTAGTTCGATGTCAACTGTCGATTTTTCCAGAAACAGTCTATAGACCTCAGAAAACATCATTCTTTTATTTGCAATATTTCAAGTTTAGTGCATTTCTTCTATCTTTTCAATTATAGTCATAAATAATTTCTATACATATAATTAACAAAATTTAAGGTATCTCCTTTGTTATTCTCCTTTTCAAATAGTTGATTCATTTGTGCATTAACCCTTCTCTTGGGTTGATCAACTTGGATCTCCCATTTGTGCATTTGGGAATTAAAAAGGAACATCTTATCTTCTCCTTAATCACAATTGCAATACTCAATCAATGTAATTTAATTAAGGTTAAGGGATTCAATACATTCTAGGCAACTTAAGGGACAATTTACACATCAATGCATTACATTCCAAAGATAATCAATCTATCATTCTTAATATAGTATATCTTCTTAATAAACACATCTCTAATTCCATCCCCCTTTACATTTTCGTAAGATAGAATATTCAATCTCTTTACATTTTAACACTTAATATCCACCACTTAACTTAACTAACTTACTTACCTTTTATTTTATCTTACATTTTGGTGAACCCGCGATAGACAACTCCTTCTCTTTGGTGTTAGATTTACATCTTAGATTAGAATTTACATAATACTAATAAAATATTCAAAAATAATTCTTGCATTTTCATCATGAAATTCTTTTGGTGTATGGCTATTTTTCTCATTATCCTTCTTTTAGCATCTCTTTATGGTACCTATGATGTCTATGAGAGTGTTATTCATTTTATCATGTTTGTCAATCTTCATGTTTCACTCGCTTATGCTATTTTAAGATTGACCAATACTAGTGTCCCTACTTTCAAAACTTTAATTATGGATTTTTGTAGTGGATTTATTGTTCTTTTAAATTATGTGAAGAATTTGGTAGATGATACTCCATTACCTAATCTTCCTAATCCAATCATTTCTAATAATCCCACTCCTATTCTTCCATCTTCCATCCCTAGTTCTTCTCATACTTTTGTTAAGGCTCACACTATGGTACAAGATGAGGATGTGCAATAATTTCTAGATTTATCTTCTCCTTCTTATCCTATCCATGGTGATAATAAAGGGAAATCTAAAGAAAATTCTCCTAAAACCATTGTTCCACCTTATACAACATTCGCTCATGAGCATCATAATCAATCATCTCCCATAGATGATATGCAAGATAGGTATACTACTGGATACACAATGGTGGATAAACAAGGTTATAAGGGTTTAGGGCTTGGTGTTAATGAACATGACATTAAAAACCCGTTCAATGTATCTCCTAAACATGATATGCATGGTGTAGGTTATTCATCTTCTCAATTTCATGTGGCTGATATTAACTATCATCCTCCTCTTGATATTATTCTTCCAACACCTATTTTAGCTCATCCTGACACTCCTCAAGATGTGGCTAAGAAAGTGTATGTCCAGTTAATAAATTCAAAGAAAGAAAACTTTAAACCTATTCCAAGAAATGCTTTACATAAATACAAATGTCCTTCCCACAATAGAAATAAACATTTACTAGCTGACTGTGTGCATTTTAAATTATATGTTAGAGATAGAGCTTCTCATGGAATTATATCTTATTCCCGAGCAATATTACAATTTCTTCATAATTTTGACATAGGGTATTCCCTTCTTCTTCTACAAGTTAGACTATGTTTCTCCTCTTGTCTCTTAAATTGGGGGGCAAGAGGTATTCTGTTACAGTCTTATAGGATCCATTATCATCTTAGCACGAATTTTTTTTTGAGTATAATTGGTTATTCTTTCTACATTCTATCCTTATAACTTCCTACACTCATGATATTCTTTCTAGGACATCTGTTTTGTAAGGATATCTCTTATTCTTATAACTTTGATATAATTTGATATATCCTTTGTTGTCATCCCTGGGGGCAAGGTATTTTTTTCCTTCTACCTCTATCTAAGGATCTACTTTCCTTAGCTTAGTGGCATTTGTTTATATTGCACATTATTTTCCTTATAAAGATCTATGTTTTGACCATGGACACCTTCTTATTTGAGAGGTGAATGTCCTAGTTCATTACCTCTTCTTTATTTTTCAAATTATGGTCTTTATAAACTCTTGCCCTTGCTTTTTGGTTAGATTTTGTTATCCTTCATTCCAAGATTCTTAATTCTCTTTATTGCAAGGAGCTTGATGGTTGAAGCTTGGGTCTTTCTTTCTTTTCAAAGATGATATTTTATCCTAAGCACTCCTCTATGGTAGGGCTCTTGTTGATAAGATCTCTTCCTCTTTGAGGATCATTTTTCCATAAGTGACATATCCATTTCACGATTATCCATGTTCTTAGATGTAAGGGTCAATACTCTTCGCTAACAATATGGTATACATTGTTGTTAAGTTGGATATCTCCTTACCTTGTGAAGTAGGTATCCTTCCTTCTTCTTCCTTATCCTGCCTAGTGGGTAGCCATGATAAGGAGGGGGGCATATATAGGGTCTCCCTTGTACTATAATTTACATTTATTTACATTTTACAGCATGCTAAATCCTTGGAAGTTAACACACATAAGTTGCTAAATCCTGAAGAGACACACATTTTTACTTTTATATTTGCTAAATCCTTGGAAGGTAACGTACATAAGTTGCTAAATCCTGAAGAGATACGCACCCTTTTTACTTTTTTACAATATGCTAAATCCTCATGAGGTAATGCACATAAGTTGCTAAATCCTGAATGGACACGCATTTTACATTCCATAGTGATACAAGAATGTTGATCTATAGATATTTTCAAAAGCCGTCAGAAGACGCATTTACAATTGCAAGCACAGTTTATGGGTGAACCTATTGGGGGATCTCCCTCCTTGGTGATTCATAGTAAGGTGGGCATCTTACTAGGTGAGGTAATCACTATCTCTTCTCTTTCTTTCGCTTTCATGCTAGTAGGATTAGATCATGAAGCTATGTTATCTATAGTGTTGTTCTTTTCTTACTTATGTAGTCATGTATGTTTTCTATGGTTTATTGCTCTTTATTTCCATATCTTTATGTATGTATGTTGAGTTAGAATCCTTGGTTTTGGGGGCTCATATACCTAACTTAGTGATATTCTATCTCGTTGCAATCCACTAGGATCCTTTTACTCTAACTTTACCGTGAGCACATTCAATTTCCGTACTCCCGCTAAAGTGGGGGCTTAATGTATCATCTTAAAATGGAAGCACTTCCATGTTAAGAGTGTTTAGCACTCCTTAGGGGATGTTTTTGACCTCTACCATATCATCATCCTGTTTATGCATCATCCCATGCTTCTGTGCTGGTTCAGGACCCTGATTGGGCCTCTCCGGGCACCTCCTACCCCACCTGGCATATTTTCCAGGGGTTTTGACCCCCTGGGTCAAGGTCAACCTTGACCCTAACCTGGGTCCCCCTTTCAAATTAGGAAACTTGTCGGCTGCTAGGACTCATAAAAAATTTAGTTTTCCTGCTTTCGGGTCGGCTGTTTCAGGTTTCGAAGCATTGATTCCTAAATTATATTTAATATAGGTCCTTTTCTAGGGGCATGGGTTTAATTATAATTTAATTATCCTATGTCAGCCTCCTTAGAAGATTGTGCCCTAATTTCATATAAAAGGGAGCATTTCTCTCTCATTTTCTAAAAAGCATTACGAATTATCAATTAGGTGATCAAGAGAAGTTTCAAGCATCCATTTCCAAGTTTCCAAAGTGTTCAAGTCTTCCTCCCAAGCATTCAAATTCTCCATTGAAGATCAAGGATTCAAGCTTTCAAGCCTTTGAAGGGATTAGGTGCAAAAATTCAAGATTCATCATTCAAACCTTAGGTCCAGCCATCTTGGTGGTGTGATCTTCCTTCAAGATCCTTTGTGCTTCTTCAAGACTTTTTCATCGTCTCTTTAAAGTGGATTTCAAACACACAATCATGGAGGTTTATGGCTTCTATTGAGTTCATGCTTTCATACTTACATTACTTGTATACATTTGAATTTCAATTACATATTGATTGAATATCATAGCTTCATTGTTAGATTCAATTCTACTACTTGTTAGCATTCTGTACTTTATTGATTTCAAGGTTAATTCCTAAATCGGGGTTTGACTAAGGCAAACCCCTCCCCCACAACAAACAATCTCCTTTTTCTTGTAGGTACAGGTACAAAATAATGGATTTGAACCCATATCTGGATACCCTTTTTGGCTTTCTTTCAGACGGCGTGAACAAAGTCACTTTCGGATCTGTGCAGGTCAGGGTCGACATTATTGGGCCAGGGTTGACATTTTTGGGTCAAGGTCAACCTTTTTCATAAGACAACAATGAAACAGAAAATGATTTCTGGGTTTTTTTCATCTCTGCATTTCGGTTTGATATCAACTGTTAGTTTTTCCAAAAATAGTCTACAGACCTCAGAAAATAGCATTCTTTGATTTGCAATATTTCAAGGTTAGTGCATTTCTTCTATCTTTTCAATTACATTCATATCTCATTTCTATACATATAATAAATAGAATTTAAGGTATCTCCTTTGTTATTCTCCTTTTCAAATAGTTGATTCATTTGTGCATTTGGGAATAAAAAAGGAACATCTCATCTTCTCCTTAATCACAATTTCAATACTCAATCAATGTAATTCAATTAAGGTTAAGGGATTCAATACATTCTAGGCAAATTAAGGGACAATTTACACATCAATGCATTAAATTCCAAAGATAATCAATCTATCATTCTTAATACAATATATCTTCTTAATAAACACATCTCTAATTCCATCCCCCTTTACATTTTCGTAAGATAGAATATTCAATCTCTTTACATTTTAACACTTAACATCCACCACTTAACTTAACTAACTTAGTTACCTTTTATTTTATCTTATAGATGTTAATGATGATGAATTGGAGGACTTGTGCAAGGCAAAGCTGCATCTGTGCCTGTTATGGATCAGGAAGAAGAGAGATTCTTGCGAGCATTGAAAAGTTTGAAATCCACACCTCAGTTTAATCCTCCTGAGTATAGTAGAAATTTGGATTCTAGTGAGTTGATAGACTAGATAATCGAGATGGAAAATTACTTTGAATATGAGAATGTATCAGAGGACAAGAAAGTAAAGATTGCAAGCACAAATTTGAAAGGTCATGCATCTTTGTGGTGGGAACGTCTGCAATTAGATCAGAAGAAGAAAGGTAAAGACAAAATTAATGTATGGGATAAGATGCTAAAAAAATTGAAAGGCAAGTTTCTACCTTGTGATTATCAGATTAACGTAATTAGGAGAATGCAAATTTTGAAGCAGAAAGATAGATTGGTAAAAGATTACATTGAATAATTCTATAGATTGGATATCAGATATAGACATGTTGAAGATGAGGTGGAAAGAGTAGCAAGATATTTGAATGGATTGAGGAGTTCCATACAAGATGAGATCAGCTCGGTCAAGATGGAAAGCATTGAGGAGATGTATCAGTTTTCCCTAAGAGCTGAGGAGAAATTGAACAAAAGATATGAGAAAAGACAAAGAGGTAGGGGTGGTAGAATTCCCTAGAGGAATAGGTAGATCTCATGGTGACAATGGTAGATCTAAACCAGAAAAGCCAATTTTAGACACATTTCAAGACAAAGGGAAGACTAAATGGAAAGGTGGACGTTCATACTGAGGAAGAGGCAATTATTCCTGAGGTGGATATAGCAGAAGAGGATTCCAAGTAACTTGTTACAATTGTGGTGAGGAGGGACATAAATCCTTTGAGTGTACACATGAAAGCAAGAAAGGCAGTAGCAACAGAAATGCTTTGGTGCAAGAGGAGTTACCAGATGAAGCTGAGAAGGAAGGAAATCTCATGATCTGAATGATACTATAGAGTGATAAAGACAAGCAAGATCCTGTCAAGAAAAGTTTTTTAAGACCAGATACAGAGTTGCAGACAAAGTTTGGAAGGTAATTGTTGATAGTGGAAGCTCGGAGAATCTAGCATCTGAGGAAATGATCACAAAGTTGCAGTTGGAAAGGATGAAGCATCTGAATCCCTATCAGATCTCATGGATCAAGGATGAGCACACATTAATGGTGAGTGAACAATGTTTTGTGAAGCTGAAAATTGGAAAGTATTATGATAAGGTGTTGTGTGATATTATGCCTATGGATTATTGTCATATTTTGTTGGGTAGACCTTGGCAATATGATAGACATGTTATACATGATGGAATATTGAATAGATATTCTATTTGGGTTGATGGTAAGAAACAAGTTTTGTTACCTTTGATTGAAGAATTTGTTGGTGAGATATGTACATTTGTGAAAGTTTGTTTGATGGAAGGTAGACATATTGTTAAGGATTTGAAAAGAAATAATATCTATTATGCTTTGATTCCTAACAAACCGATTAAGAATACAGAAGATGAAATTCCTGCAGAAATTGAGAAGTTACTCACTGAGTACAAGGAAATCATTTTAGATAATGTACCTGATGGTTTGCCACTAATGAGAGATATCATTCATTGTATGGATCTAATTCCTTGAGATAGTTTACTGAACAAAGCACCACATCGGTTAACACCAACTAAGAATGAAGAGCTTAATTGACAAGTTCATGTATTATTAAACAAGGGTTTGATCAGAGAAAGTTTGAGTCCATGTGCAGTACCAACTATTTTAGCACCTAAGAAGAATGGAGAATGGCGAATGTGCACTAATTCAAGAGAAATCAATAAGATCACAGTGAAGTATAGGTTTCCTATATCGAGAATGGATGATATAATGGATTGTTTGAGTGGAGCAAGATATTTCACCAAAATTGATTTAAAAAGTGGATATCATCAGATCAAAATCAGAGAAGGTGATGAATGAAAGAGTGCTTTCAAGACAAAGGAAGGTTTGTACGAGTGGTTGGCTATGCCTTTTGGTTTAACTAATGCACCAAGTACTTTTATGAGGTTAATGAATGAAGTTTTGAATAAATTATTGAATAAATGTGTGATTGTATACTTGGATGATATTTTGATATTTAGTAATACTAGAGGAGAAAATTTGATGCATATAAGGCAAGTATTGCAGAGATTAAAAGAGGAAAAGTTGCATATAAATCTGAAGAAGTGTTCCTTCATGAAAGAAGAACTTGTGTATCTAGGTTTTGTGATTTCAACTGATGGTCTGAAGATGGATCCTGAGAAGGTTGAAGCTATAATTAGTTGGCCTACACCTAAGAATGTCAATGAGGTAAGATCATTTCATGGATTGACAATTTTTTACAAGAATTTTATCAGAAATTTCAGTTCTATTTGTAATGCTATGACTGAGACAATGAGAGGAGACAAATGAGAATTCAAATGGACACATGGAGCTGATAAGAGTTTTGAGACTTTGAAACTGAAGGTTGTTGAATTGCATGTGTTAGCCTTACATAATTTCAATAAGGTATTTCAAGTTGAGTGTGATGCAAGTGGAAATACAATTGGAGCTGTTGCTCGAGTATCATCTTACCGAGTGGTTTTTGTTGCTCGGTGATGCTCTTCCCGAGTTGTTTATCCTGATCTGGCTGAATTATACATTTAATTTCCATAGCGTAATTGATGTGGGGTCTCTCATTGGGATCTGTGTGGACCTAAATCTTGGTCTCTCTTAGGAATTTGAGTGCCAACCTCTTTGGTGGACTCTTGTATATATTTTTTTCTCTGTTCTTACTTTAAAAAGGCAGTTCAAGGAGGATAGTAGATTTTAACTGTTGAGACATTTGAAAGACAGGTTTGTGACCTCACATGTATGAAGATCATTCTATAAATCATTTTAATGTATTTGGCCAAAACTGGGAAGTCCTTATAGCCCGAATTTTAATGATTTTGATCAATTAATCAAAAGATATATGTTGTTTCCTTCTCTCACTCTGTGTGTTGTGTCTTCCGCATTGTATCTGAAAGCTGGTTTGGTACTTGGGAGTGCCCTTAGCCCCAAGTACTGACTTTCCTTGTGTAAATTATAAAGAGGACTCACCCTTATATCTAACCATTACTATATTATAGAGTTTCCATGTTGTACATGGTCATACAAGGCCTGAAAATAGGGACTTAACACAAGAAACCAATCAAAATGTAAGATTCAAACACACCCAATTGTTCCAAAACTTTCTCCTCTTTCTCTATTATGTTTTGAACAAAAAAATACAGCCATTTATACATTTTTTGACAGTTATAAACCACCCAACTACTCTTATGACCTTTCATCTTCCTTTTTACAAATTTTAATGCATTTTTGCATTGTTTCAATTTTTGCAACTTGTAATGCCCAAAATTTACACCAAAGAAAAACGCAACAAAATTTATTTATTTTTTAAATAGAAGGAATGTAACATACTATCTTTACTAAATCAGCAATTCATGATCCTACTGATTATAATATTTACCAATAACACAAGGGGTAAATGGAGCAACTTAAACAATATCCTCTCATAGTATTCAAATAAAAATTCACAAGGAGATGTTGCATACCTGAGTTTTCTCTTCCTTGCATGTGTATCTTGTTCTCCTTGTCTCTCCGTTTCCTGCATCTTTATATATTGCTACACAACTAGATACATGATGTTAAATTCTTTATGATTACATTCATGATCGTAAGATGAGCCACATAAACGAATTAGTTAAATATACTATGAGATATTTAAAACTAGATTCATAAAGAGATGCAAACTATGCAAACATTGAGAAGGGGGAGGGGGAACAAGTTAAARGGATAACTCAGAAGCACAAGACCTAAGGGCTAGACCTAATGCCTYGRGGGCTCATCGTAGATGGCCTTGCCTACGTAACTCGCAAAGACATCGTAGTTCGGGTTAAAYTTAAAACCAATCTTTTAAGGAATGGTAGAARTGGGTATACAACCCTCCCTAGGGCTAGWTCCAGAGATRATTACTCTTGTTGGGTGTTCCCCACATAGGTGAGAGAGGGGTGAAGCTTCTTGGTTTAATTGATAACTTAGCAATGCTTTCATCAATTSATGTAGAATAGTATTCCAACATTTCTAATCTTACTACATCCAATACTRCAAATRAAACTCTTAATCAAAAYAGGATTGACCTATTTACATTTTTTTTTTTTTCCTATGGCCACCCTACCCTTCAYGGTCTCAAAGCTCAGAATACTAGGTAGTCATCCTTAAGATCCTCCTTAAGGAACCATGACGCATAACAATTAAATCACTCTCCTATTTATATTAAATGCTAGGGACAATMAATTCATAACACAAATTTGCATTTCTTTGTACSTCGTTARCACATAAACACACTTAACTAGCTATAGACAAGGACTACTAGAATAGTGTAGTTTTCTTTTTAATTTCCTAACAAGTTCCTAAGATGGCAAGGAAAATCTATTTATAGGTATATTGAAAAAATAATTTGTTGATTAACAAGGCTAAACTTATAAACAACATAATACTCTATGCATTCTCCTTGATAATAGTTCAGTTAGCAATAAAACGTATGCATGAATTTAGACAACGATAAGACTTGATTCACAAAAAAAAAATACCTTATATCACAAATCGAAAAGAAAAGAATACCACATAAATCTAAAGGAGTACTCTCACTTCAATTCCTAAGTCTGTAGTCAAATAATCGAGAAACTAATTAATTATTTTATTTATTTCCATCCACAATGCAGTATTGCTCCTTACCCATTAGAATGTATACTTTAACTAGAAAAAAGGATTTCTATTTCAAGAAAAGATAATGCATATACAAGGTAACATTTATTTCGATTCACTAACCTAAGGATCGAGAATATATTTAATAAAATTTTGCATTTTAAACTATGACTAACTATGTCTTGCAAATAATCGCTAATTTTTTTATTTTTTTATTTTTTATTATTTATTTATTTTTTTAATTTTTTTTTTAATATATTAATATTATTATTATTATGGTTATTATCCTTAAATGGAACCACTCTACTAGAAAACACTACTATTCTATTTCAATACATTTAACCCTTTTTCAAAAATCTTCGGAGTGTCTAAAGTATCAAGTAGATATGGATTCCATTACTTTCTATCACAATAATCTGAGCCTAAAATTTAGATTAATCCAATTCAACAAGAATAGCAATAATTACATCTTCCCACGAGATCTTAGACAATGACAAAATTCATTAGCGTCAATGAAATATAACAAGGTAAACTTATCATAATTGTGGAGTGTTTTCTAATTCTCTAACTATTCCCTGTCACATCCCTATGGAGACATTTTCTAAGGATAGGTTGCCGCTAAATAATAGCAATAATACTATATATTTAAAGTCAAGAAAAAGTTATGGAGGAAACTGAAGCGTATTTTACTCCATACCTAAGTTTTTGTCTGAATGCCTCCAAAAGATATCCTTTGGAACATAACGTTTGCAGGGTTTCGTGCTCCAACGACATTGTAGAAGTTTGGAACCCTGAATATCAACTTTTGCATTCTGGATCTGCGCATGGTTTGGAAATATCGAAGGCACCAAGGCCATCATAACCATTTCCCATAGGAACCTCTAACAAGGAACGTAAAAGGAATGAACTATAAAACTATGATCCTGGCAGACAGAGCACCCAACTCCAAAAATGAAGGAACAACACATATCATTAGAAAATAATGTCATTGGAGGACTTGTCGACGCCTTTGTGCTCTTGGCGTAGGGGTCCTCCCATTTGTCGTAATCTTGCGGGAAACAAGATTATCTTTAGATGTTGGCTGTGCTGATTCTATTTCAAGCATAGGGGGGAGTAGCCTCAGGTGTCAAAGATTGAAAAGGCACCATAGAAATTGCTTTCTTGGGAAAAATTATCCTCTCCCTCGACCCTTGACCGCTAGCACTTACACTCATATTGCACCATTTGTCCTTCAAGTCGACATTGAAGCGAGCTGCTAAACATAGCCCAAATTTGGGGTCCTTTTGAATAGTCCGACATCTTCCTGCACCATATTTCTCCACCCCCCTTTCTTAATGCACCCTCTTCTTCCAAAGTCCATTTCTGCTTTTTGAGAACCCATCAAAACCCATCTTCTTATCGACTATCTATATTATTGTTATGTATCTCTAACTAAAATCTCTTCTAAAACCTTCCAGTCTCACTCGACAGCTCCTCTTCATAATCCAAAAAATGAAATATTCGTGGCCACCGATGAGTGGAGTTGGAGCTCCCCTCTCGCCATGCTACCCACAGCCATCGCAGGTCACCATCGCACCCGCCCCACAGTGCCCCCCCTTGAGCACAATGTTTCCCAAGATACCTACCTCTCTACTTTCTGCCAACGTCCCCGGTAGATGGAGAGAGTCATGACCTGTCTAATCGTGCTGCCTACGATGACAATGGAATTATTGGACATTTTGTAGCCATCATCGGTAGCAGGTATCATCCCCCGAGTTTTATTCATAAAAGAAAGCTTTTAACCACCTCATTGTATCTCTTCCTCGATCCATTAAATCAGTCAATGAAATCATCTAGTCACGTCCCTGTTCTCTTTGTACATACTTATAACTAGCTAGCCACGCCACCCTCTCTCTCTCGAATAGTTAAACCAGCCAAACACAATCTTTTTCTTGATATCTGGATTGATTTAGAAAAGAGTGCTAGTAGTGGATGGGTGAAATGTTGAAAATAATAATTGCTTGACTCATGATCATGGTCACAAGCCCCCCCCCCCCTTAGGCCGAGCATTAACTCTTGTCTCTGCAATTTCTTGCAAGAATGCAAGATTCCTTACCATTGATGGTACGACATACAGAAAAATAACAAGTCTAAAGGTGGTAGTTGGTCTACACTACATAGATATTCGGTCTGCAATATATATTCTCTTTATCAGCAATATAAACAGCATTTCTCCGTATTAATATCTGTCTTCACATTTCATTATATTTTGAATTAAAATAAATACAAAAGTATTCAAAATCTGAGATATTCAAGTATACATTTAGGGATTATAAATAAATAGAATTTCACTCT
>MU224095.1:95858-106926 GCA_018584345.1 Thuja plicata | reverse complement strand
ATAAAAATCCTTACTATTAATTAATATTAGTTGGTCATGTTATTTATTACATATTTAGACTATAGCATCAAAGCATAAATAATAGTATTAATTAATTCCATGCACAATATTTCTAATAAATGCTTTAGGTCTAATCAAACAACATCAAAACTTAATAAGATGAAAAAATATCTCACAACACTAATGCACTAATATGGAGAGGTACTACACTTACCAATATCATACAAATCTGAAATTAACATTCACATTTTAAAGAACTTAAAGTGGCATAGAAAGAAATAACATATGCTAACTAGGTTCTTAGAAGCATTAAAGTAATGTACTTACCTTATCATTAATCGAATTACTTTATCCCGCTCACTTCTTCAATTCATTTTCCAAGATAGGGTTAGTGAGGCACTACACAACTTTTCCTCTTCTTGACAACTTTTGTGACACTTTATAAAAATGAATCCACACTTTGTAAAATCCCCGTAGACAAGTTAAAATAACCTATTTAATACGTTTTACATACTTTCTATCCTAATCATGGCCTTTTATACAATTTTGACCTTTTGACCAAGCTAGGTCTCTAGTGGACAACTTTTTCAAATTGGCTTTATAGCCTTACATATGTTGGTTTAATGACCTTAGTAACATTATAACAATATCAAAATGAATTTATTATCTTCCAATATTCCTTAATTTCATATGTACCTTCTGGTTGTGCTCTTGTGTCTAGATGCTCCTGCACCATACTCTCAGGCTTCAAAAATTTCCAAGTCCCTTGGAAATGTGGGTACAATAACCTACAAAGAAATTAGACTACAATATTTTCTTGTGCCTTCATTACTTCTGCCTCTTCATTCCTTTATTACTATCAACCCTTTCTTTAAGGACACATGAATGTCCTTGTGATCACCTTCTTTGTTACTCCTATCAGTGGAGCATTAATGGTTGCAACTTCGTGGTGTCATATCAGTCCTAGATCCACCTTTACCTTTTGTTGCTTCAACTCATCACAAACAACATACCCTTGTGCCTCACCTAGGAGTCACATCCTTTCCTCTCACCCTAGTCTCTTGGAACCCACTTGGACCTTTCCTTGGCCCTTTATAGACTTACCTTATCTGTACATACACACAAAACCAAATTCCATTTGCAGCTAGTGGATAAGCACCTACAACCAAACCATTAGAAACACAAAACCAAATCACAAACAACATGCTCAACCCAGATCTTTTGTTGAGATTTGATACCAATCTAATGAAGAGAATCCATCATAACCAATCTTTTCCCGAGGATCCATTTGATCCAATCAAGATTTCATCATTTAGACAACTTATTAGAGGTATCTAACAAGATCAAACCCCAAATCTTAATCAACTCATTCAACATCAACTTGCACTTAATCCATCCAATATCACACCCATCACACATTGATTTCAAATTAATATCTTCAATATCAAAAAAAACATAATTGGTTCCAAAACCAATAAAACACTTTCTTTTTAATCCATTAGACATCATTGATTAGCCCAACAAAGTAATTCACTACTCAGCTTTTCAATTTGTTGTTCACACTGCCTTCTTTCTATACTTGATTATGGTATTCATAAATTTTGTTTTTGACATCACCTTGAACATCCCTCTGGTGTAACTATTTAAAACTAGTCTTTTTAAAACATATCAAAAAATGATCCAAATCCAATGGTTCATTTACAAGTTATGGTCTCTATCCCGAGACCTATTTTACTGTCCCAAGACTTAGAAATCCATAATCTCTTCTTGCTAGGGCATCAAATATCTTTCACAAAAAAAACCAGATGATCCCAAACTAATTGAGTTTGAAATTTTTATGAATCTAGTTTCATAATATGTAAGATGTTGAATTTTCCAATGGTTCAATCATTATATAATCACAAACCCTTGCCTGCAACTCCATTGAAGGAAGCTTAAAACCAGTTTCCACCAAAATATTCATAACTTTCACAAATATGCATAAACATAACTCAAAACTAAAGGAAATGTAAGTTTATTCAAAGATATTTCAACTTAATCCACTAATAGGTTTTAACTCTTCCATATACATCCATACCAAATGTTGCAATATGACTATTTCCAAAAGATCTCAAATCTACAATCAACAACTTTCACCAAAACATGCATATCTTCTTCATTTCTTTATTAAATTGACCCAAAAAAAAGTATGAGAAATATGATTCACCCTTATATCTAACCATTACTATATTATAGATTTTCTAGGTCATGCATGGTTGTACAAGGCCTAGAAACAAAGAATTAACACAAGAAACCAATCAAAATGTAAGATTCAAACACACCCAATTGTTCCAAAAATTTCTCCTCCTTCTCTATTATATTTTAAACTACCAATACATTCCTTATATAAATTTTTTGACATTTAGAAACCATCCAAATACCCTTATGACCTTTCATCTTCCTTTTTACAACTTTTAATGCATTTTTGCATTGTTTCATTTTTTTGTAACTTTTCATCTTCTTGATAACTTTTGTGACACTTTATAAAAATGACTCCACACTTTGTAAAAACCACCTATAAAAGTATAAATAACCTATTTAATACATTTTACATACTTTTTATCCTTATCATGGTCTTTTATACAATTTTGACCTTTTGACCAAGCTAGGTCTCTAGTGGACAACTTTTACAAATTGGCTTTATAGCCTTACATATGTTGGTTCAATGACCTTAGTAAAATTATAACAATATCAAAATGACTTGATTCTCTTCAAATATTCCTTCATTTCATATGGACCTCCTAGTTATTCTCTTGTGTCTGGATGCTCTTGCACCATGTTGTTTCCTCAGCTAGTGTTCACGAGTCAAAGTTTGGCAAGCCATCCTTTTGGTGTGACAGAGCTCAATGTTTAGTGTTCATGATGAATAGTAGTGAGATGAGTTTGGATTTATAGGTTGAGATGCTATGGAAGTTTGAGAGGTTATTCATGTTGCTTTCTCGCATTCTTGGATCGTGTTATGATTGTGTTGTTGGTTAGCATTGATCAAGGTGATCGCATTTGATGATTTGTTGAGCGTGATTGGTGTTTCTTCATTTAGGTCTTAGCTGACTTGGTTAAGTAACATGTTGTAATTTGTGGTGTGGATTTGGTGAATTTGTTGTATTTTCATGGATGATTTTTTGGGTCCTATCTATGTCTTGGATAACTTGACTTTGAACACATTAGTGTTTGAGCTTATTATTCATATCATTTATTTGTATAGGTCTTTGTCGATCTCGTTGTTGATTATTCATTATAATATGTATAAATGGGAAATCATTTGTGATTGTGGTGTCTGTTAACAGAGAGTAGAAAGAGATGTTTATATTTTGCAACTGAGGCATAAATTGTACTTCATTGGAACTGTATTGTCATTGTAGATGTTGTAAGTTAGTTCTGTTGTATCAGGCAATTTGTCAACCCTTTGTAATTGTTATCAAAGATTGATTGGTGAACCCGACTGAGGGCCAAATTGTTGTATTATGAGCAATGTGCTCTAGGGAGTGAGCCTATGGATGCAAGTGCATTCTTATTTATTCTTTTTTTCTCTTAACCAGGCAGTTCTTTTAGCAGAGTACATCTATCTTGTTGGTTTGACTCCCACTAGGGTTTTCCCTTAACTAGATTTCCTCGTGAAAAAATCTAGTGTTGTGAGTTGTGTATATTGGATCATGCATTATTGTTTATCTTTCAAATATGTAAGTTGTTTAATTATATTAAATTTATTAACTATGAGTACAACTAATTCGCCCCCCCCCTCCCTCTCAGTTATGCTTGTCTTCTTTAGGCCAAACAATTGGTATCAGATCTATGTCCTTTGGAAGAGATTAATTGCTTGAAGGAGATCCGTCATGAAAAGCATTTTGAAAGATAGTCCAAATTTTGATGGAACCAACTACCTGATATGAAGGTGTAAGATCAAAAAAAGGCTGAATATGCATATCTAAGTAATGACAAAACCCTAAACAATACGCAAACCCATCTAATCTAACATTAGAGCCATTGAAATAAGAATTCAAAAACAATATGCAAACAACACATAAAACCCCCTTCAAATGATGCTCAAATGCTCTCTTTTCTTCTCCATGGAGTTGATTATTATTTCTCTTTTGCCTATGACAAAAATGCACAAATATTGAAAGCCAAAGTGATGTCACGAATACTAGGAGATAGTGGTTCAAACCTGAAAGAGAGAATTGAATCTCAATTAATAGGAATGAGAGACATTTTGTAGAATTAGTATGCATAAATCAATGCATAAAGGAGGGAAAAGGAAGAAGAAAATTAATAGGAATATGGAAGCATAAATTAAGGGAAAATGGATAGGGAAAGGTGGAATAAATCATGAAGCAAATTAATAGGGAGGTGAAGCATAATTAAAGGAGGGAATGTAAGAGTTCTATTTTTGAATTTAAAAACGCATTATTCCCTCAAATTAGGAATTTAGGATTTAGGAAAATCCCATAATTCAAAAAATGAGAAATTAATTAATTTAGGTAGATATTAGGGTAAGGGGAATAAATAAAGTCAATTTATTTATTCGATTAGGACATAGGGATAAACCATGGGTTATTCATCCCAAGAGAGAAAATTAGTGAATCATTGGTCAAATTGAAGGCATTGATGCACAATTGAATTGTTTTTGATGATATTGATAAGGATTATGATAGCTCTAAGGCATTGATGAACTTTGACAATGCGCTCAAATAATGATGTTTGAAAATGATTGAATAACATCAATGAACTTTGACAATTCTATTGAAGAAGCCATATGATAAAGAGACATCGATGAACTTTGACAATGCACTCAAATAATGAAGATTGAAAATGATTAGATAGCATCAATGAACTTTGATGATGCCATAGGATTGATAATGAATAGGGAGACATTGATGATCTTGGACAATGATCTTGAAATAATGATGATCTGAAATAGCATCGATGATCTTGGACAATGCTATTGGATTGATGATGACAGGATGACAACAATAACATCGATGAACTTGGAAAATGTTATCAAATGGATGATGAAAAGACACTAAGAATTGATGAACTTGGACAATGCTCCTAGGAGACATCAACAAACTTGAAAATGCTCCTGGATTGACGATGATAAGGCATCGATGAATTTTGACAATGCCTTGGACAAGATTGTTGACGATAGCATTGATAACTTTGACAACACTATAGAAGGAGGATTGAAAAGAGATGAGGCCTTGATGAACTTTGACAATGACCTAGAATGATATAAATAAGTTTGAAATGATCTTGGATTGATTTAGGAAGATGATCCATTCAGCCAACATGAGAGAAATGTTAGTAATTGATGACATGGAAGAATGACACAATATTAGTGAATAGAAGATGTGTTAAAAAGGGGACACATAGGTGTGAACCATTTTTGGGTGTCTACATTTTTTCCCTCTTTGATACAATACAATTATGAGCATTGTGTCAAAGAAAAATTAAGAATCATGCCCCCAGTGGATCGACAGAGTGGAGGTAGGATGCCCCCTCAAAAAATTGGGCAGAAATTGACAAGAGGAAATTTTTTTGAAAAGATAAGTGATTGCTAGGATTGTTGGAAGAAGTATTAGGAGAAAGAAGAAATTAGACAGAGAAATTTTAGTAAGAAGGAAATATTTTGGCTTTCATAAGTGCAATTATGTCATAAGAGCTTATTTTGATATTGCAGAATAGGATGTGGCGCATCATGGCATAAAGAGCCAGAGCGAGAAAGTCATCCTTTTGTATAAACAAACACGATGCAGACAAAGGATGATCTTCTCCATCCTAAAGCATATAGCAAGCATGCCCAATAATTTCATGAGATCATCAAACATGTAGAAGACAAGGCAAAAACTAATCATGAACCATCCTAGCTACTCTCATAAGTTTAGATTATATCATCGAGTAGCATAGGAACATGATCAAAAAGGAAAATTAATGAAAGATAAAACACTCACTGAAACAATGTGAGCCAATAAACATTCTGATCTTTTTGTCACTTGCATTAAATGTTCTTTATTTGATAGATTGGTGTTGATTAAATGATTGGATGATTGATTGATAGGTTTGATAAGTTGATTGGTTGATAGTTGAGATCAAAAGATCGAACAGGTCTAACTAGATTGAATGTTGAGTCACAATGATTCAGATTGCATTTGTGAGAACATGATTTCGTTAAGCACAAAATGATGAATCTACCACAGATATCTACAAACATGATGATCGTTACACAAAAGAAAGATAAGTATGTACACATTTATTGCAGATTTTGAAGAAGCTTTTTCAATTTTTTTAGGATTTTTGAGATATTTGATTGTTTGTGATAATCATTTTTTCAGGACTTTTATATAATTTTTAGGATTTTTTTTAGCATCATATTTGATTTTTTTATGATTTTTATCAGTATCATATTTGATTTTTAGAAATTTGTTCATGACATTTTACAATTTTTAGGATTTTTTTCAGGACATTATGTAATTTTTTAGCATTCTTTGAAATTTCCCCTAGTGTCTAGCAAGGGAAGGACATTTTGGAAGGACAAATGGATCGATAGATGGATGAAGGACAAGGGTTGTGGGCATTGGATCTGCTTAGGTGCCAAGGACTATCCAAGAAATAGGATAACAATTTTTTTTTACCAAGCTGAGGGACTGGACATGATAATGATAGGATAATGAAACTTTTTGGAACTGGATGGAAACTGATGCATAGGAATGGACATGTCAAGAGGTTTTTGTTTGAAAACATGTTTTGCATTGAATGTCCTTATTGTCATCAAGAATAAGAAAGGGATTTGGATAAGAAAATAATAGGACCTGGATAGGATAATGACAAGATATGAATAGGAAATTGATAGTATATGGATATGATATGCAAGATCAATCAGGGGTAATGTGAAGGGATATGGAATATGAATGAAAGGTTGCAATAGGATAGGCAATATAGACCAAAGGGATCAGGACAATGTAAAGCATATAGGACATGTGATGTTTCAAGGAAGAGTTGTAACCATATCAAGATCAAAGTTGGGGAAAAGGGGATAGGATAATGGATATGATAGGCATAGGATAATGGAGGACATGCTGGGGATAATGGAGGATATTGACAGGAGTAATGGAGGATAACACGAATGAAATCTGCCCCCAAGTATAGATTGCAAGAAGTTTATAAATTACACATGATGCCTGTGTGCTAGATTTTCATCATGGTACTTGCCCAAAGTGCCTGTTTGCCAGGTTTTCACTTTTAGAAGAAAATTTTCTCTTTATTTCTATTTTTTTTGTGTTACCAAGATGCATGTTTGTCAGGTTTTCATCAAGGCAACTTTTTTCCTTTTTCATTATTTTTTTCATTTTTTCATTTTTTTTTGACATTTTTTTGATATTTTGGAAAATGGATGGATGATATGACATGGATGAAGGACTCAAGCATCTTTACTCTCTGAAAGGTTCTCTTGAAGGATATACAATAATAGACCATGATACTATGTGCAAAGATGTTGGTAGGGTAATGATATAGGGATATGAAATGGATGATTGGATAAGGATGGATAAGGTTTATGAAAATGATTGGATAGGATGGATGAATGGTTGGAAAAGAGGTGTTGGCTAATGAAGGGCGTGAAAGAAAGATTGATTTTGAATGGATGAAGATGGATGCAATAACAACATTGGCACACACCTTGAGGGGTGATGGAGTGAAGGAGATTTTGGATTTGGGGAAGGAATGGATATGGATTTTGGGACTCAAGGACCCAAAATGGATTTGGAATATGGAAATATTTTATATGGAGGGATAGCAATTTTGGATGTCAGATTTGATATTTCTTAGTAGGAGGTAATTGAACCAAATCCCATGTACCAATAATTTCCTTACCAGGAGGCAATTGAACCAAATCCCATGTATCATTCCTATCAATTGTTTATATTTCACTGTTCATTGCTTCAACCCACTCTTCTTTTTCTTGAGCTTGTTCAAATGTTTGTGGCTCATTATTTTCCATGATTTGAGACATTAGTGCAAAATTCACTTTTTCTTGCGACCTTGTTGTCATTTTTTCAAAATTTGAATCCAACATAAGAGTTGATGGATGATTCTTTTTTGTTCTTCTTTCATATTTTTGATATTTTGTTGCTCCTACACTAGATGATTCAGGTTCATCTTCTTCTTCCTTACCTTCAATCTTATCAATTACTATCTCTTTTCCTTCTATTTCATTTTCTTTGGTATATTTTGCTAGTTCATTGAATACCACATCTCCGCTTATCACAAGATTTTTTGCAATTAGATCATACAATCTATATGCTTTATTTTCAGTTCCAATAAAAATGGATTTAAGGCCTTTATCATCTAACTTAGACCTTTTTACTTTTGGTATGTGTGCATAAGCAACACATCCAAATACTTTGAAGTGATCAACACTTGGCTTTACCCCAGACCATGCTTTCTCGGGATTAATTTCCTTAACCGCTTTTGTAGGACTTCTATTTAGAAGATACATTGTTGTGTATACTGCTTCTGCCCAAAAAAATTTATCCAAATTTTTCTCTTTCAACATACTTCTCGCCATTTCAACAATTGTCCAATTTTTCCTTTCAGCAACTCCATTTTTCTGTGGAGTGTAGGAAGTAGTGAACTCTCTCTTGATTCCATGAATTTTGCAAAAAATAATAAACTGGTTTAACTTGTACTCACCTCCATTGTCTGACCTTATCACTTTGATATGCTTTAGCACTTTGTTTTTCAACCGAATTCTTGAACTCTACAAATTTTCCAAATACTTATAATTTTGAAACCAAACAATACACCCAAGTTTTTCTTGAGTAATCATCAATGAAGGTTAGAAAATACTTGGATTTGTTCAAAGAAGGTGTTTCCATATGACCACACAAATCTGTATGGATTATCTCAAGATGTTGTTTAGCTCTACTGGATATTCCAATAGGAAATTGTATCCTATGTTGTTTACCAACAATACAATTTTCACATACCTCTTTTGTGTCTTCAATGGATGGTAGACCTTCAACCATTTTTAATCTTTTGACTAAAATCAAACCATTAAAACTGAGGTGACCATATCTTTTACACCAAATTTTACTTTCACTCATTTCTCTAGACCTTAGTGCTTGGTTCCCATGAGTAAAATGAAGTGGAAACGTCCTATCACCTGTCATTTTTGCTCTTGCAATAACTACATTATTGTTTGATTTATCTCTTATTATGCACTCATTTTTATCAAAATTCACTTGATAATTTTGCTCTAACATTTGTCCAACAGACAACAAATTCATTTTGAGTGTTGGGACCAATAGTGTTTCATTGATATGCTTCACTTTACCATGTTCGGTTGTAACTGTAATAGTATCGTTACGTTTGCTTCCATGAGAATTATTATCTCCTAGTACTACTATACTTTGATGTTTTTGATCCAAGTCAAAAAATAGATGCTCATTAGATGTCATATTTGAAGAACATCCAGAGTATATATACCACACATTATTTTCACTTTCACTTGTATTGAAGCAAGAAATAAACAATTTTATTTTTTTTAATCTTCAACAGTGCTATGAGCACTTCTCTTTTCTGTTTCACCTTGTTTACTCCAAAATTCTGAAGCATAATGTCCAAACTTATTGCAATAAAAGCATTGGACATTTCGTTTACTATTTTCTCCCTCATTACTTCTACCCCTTCCTCTTATAGCTCCTCTAAAGTTGCTACTTCTTCCTCTGAAATAATTTCCTCTTCCTCTAGATTGCTAGATTAACCTTTGTATTCATTCTTATTATTATCATCATATTTACTATGACTCTTGAAGAATGTGTTTCTTTTTCCTCTTATATTTTCTTTAGAGGAAAATTCTTTCTCTAAGCTTTCTTCATTACTTTTCATTCTTTCTTCAACAGTTAACAAAATTCCACTTAATTAATCAATTTTCATACTTGAGAGATCCTTAGATATCTCAATTGTAGAAACCACACCTTCAAATTTTGGAATCAAGCTTCTCAAAATATTTTCAATGACATGCTTGTCATCTATATCTTCCCCTAGTACTTTCATCTGACTCACTAGACCTTCCACCTTTGTTAGAAATTCATTGACAGATTCACTAGTAGTCATTTTTACATTTTCAAAAATTTTCTTCATTGTTTGCAATTTAGCAGTTTGTGCACTGTGATATGCATTACTTAATATTTGTCATGCTTTCTTGGAATGAATAACACCACTTATCCTAGGAAAGATAGCTTGAGTGATTGCACCCTGAATCAAGAATAAAGCTTCATTATCTTTCTTCATATTTGCTTTGTATTCCCTTTTTTGTTGGTCATTTAATGCATTTACATCTACTATCTCAACATATCCATTTTGAATAATTTCCCACAAATCCTTAGATTTGGGTAGAGTTTGCATTCTAGTACACCAATATGTAAAATTATCTCCTTCAAAGATGAGAATCAACATATTAGACATTACATTGCCTGCCATATTTGTCATAAAAATATGTACAATAACCCAAGTGCTCAACAAAAAATTCAGGAGAGATCTCTGTAAATGAATACTCTCCTCGTGCCTTCAAATGGGACTCATACACAGGAAAAAAAAAATCTCTTTTTCTTATTATTTTATTTGAGAAATAAGTATCGGTTACCACCGATAATGCACTTAATTACAAAAATATTATTTTTCAAATCACAAAGAAAAACTTTATAAATCACAAAAAAACTCCAATATATCATTTCCTTCTTAATTAAGACTCATGTTTCCACAAAAGCGTTTTAAAGCTTTTTGAAAGAATAACATATAATTGAAGCTAAACAATAAAAACTAAAAAAAAATTATCAATGTAAAAAGACAAGTTTTCTTGAAAAAACTTTCAATAATCTTCTCTAACTTCTCACTAGAAAGAAAGGGAAAAAATTGCAATAACCTCCTTTCAAGTTGCAAATGCCTCCACACGGAAACCTCCTTTCAAACTCAAGCTTGCAGCAAATAAACCAGTTGCAATCAAATATGCTGATATTTGATCTTGAAAATCTCT
>MU224095.1:62773-80805 GCA_018584345.1 Thuja plicata | reverse complement strand
TGATTTAGAGGTAGAACAGATGGATGTGAAGACAAATTTCCTTCATGGTGATTTGGAGGAAGAGATCTATATGTCACAGCCTGAGCACTATATTCAGAAAGGTAAAGAGTCTTTGGTTTGCAGATTAAAGAAGTCTCTGTATAGTTTGAAACAATCTCCTAGGATGTGGTACCTTAAATTTGATGCCTTTGCATTGTCGATTGGTTTTCTGAGATCAAAATTAGATCATTGTGTTTATTTCAAAGTTGAAAATGATCGCCTTCTTATTATTGTATTATATGTTGATGATATGTTGTTGATTGGGAAGGGTATGGGTATGATTTTTGATTTGAAGTCTCAGTTGTCAGCACAGTTTGAGATGAAAGATCTAGGGGCAGCCAGGTATATTCTGGGTATGGAAATCAACAGAGATAGGTCTAATAGAAAACTTTGGTTGAGTTAGAGTAAGTATGTGAAGTCTGTGTTGGACAGGTTTAGAATGGTAGATTGCGGACCATTGCGTGTTCCTATTTCTATGGGAACAAAGTTATCTATGGATGATTGTCCAAAATCTCCTAGTGAGGTGGAGGACATGAGCAAAGTACCTTATGCGAGTGCAGTTGGCAGCCTTATGCTATGGTTTGTACTAGACCAGACATTGCCCAAGCAGTGGGAGTCCTGAGTCAGTTTATGGCTAAACCTAGACGGGTACATTGCGATGCAATTAAGAGAGTGTTCAAATATTTGAAGGGTACATCAGAGTATTCCATATGCTATCATGGAAAATCTTCTGGAGCTCTACATTTAGTTTGTATTCATGGGTTTGTGGATTCAGATTGGGCAAGTGACATTGACAACACGAGATCCACCAGTGCCTATGTGTTCACTATGTTTGGTGGTGCCATCAGTTGGATGATTAAGGGACAACCTATGGTCACTTTGCCCATGAAAAAAGTAGAGTAAATGGCAGCTACTCATGCTTGTAAGGAAGACATTTGGCTTAGGAGACTATGTTTGGATGTTGGTGCTGATGCAGGACAGATTACAATTTGTTGCGACAGTCAGAGTGCTATTTGCCTTGCGAAGAATCCAACTTTCCATGCCAGAACGAAGCACATTGATGTGCAGTTTCACTTTGTGAGAGCTATGGTAGAGGATGGAAAGGTAAGTTTGGAGAAGGTAGATATAGTAAAGAATGTTGCAGATGCATTGACAAAACCTGGGGGCACAGCAAAGTTCAGATGGTGTTCGGAGTCTATGGGCCTCTCGGCCTATAGTAATTAAATACTGTTGTTTCCTTTGGCTCTTACAAGGTGTTCGACAAGTGGGAGAATGTTATGAATAAGGTGTCTCAACCTTGTATATTTCCTTACATTTGATATTTTCCAAATTTTGGCACTTTGGACAATGTTTAAGGTAATCATGACTGAAAAAGTTATGACAGATTCCTATGACGGTCATTAATATTTATAAGAGCTAATTGTGGAAGATTCGATGATGGTTGAAGACATGCAATACATGTGGCAACTGATCATGTTGAGTACCATACACAAAAATAAATTTGGGTTCCTATTTTCTCAGAGAATGGTAAAACCCTAATACGGCTGCTTTTGGAAGTTGCCCTAAAAGTGAAGTGCATGATATAAGTGTTTTTTAGGGTTGTGAATCTGAGAGATGTTAGTGTATTGTTGGAACATTTTTTTTCTACCGAATTTGTCTTCAAGTGTTGATAATCTCCTGAAAGTTCTTGCATTGCAAGTGTATTGTAAACAGTATTAGTTTTGATTAATACATTGTGCAGGTTTTGGAGTGCTGGGGTTTTTTACCGAAAGGTTTTCCCGAGGGTAAATCATTGTGTCATTCTCATTTTTATATGTATGCATGTTATTTCATTATCATTATGTAATTGTAAGGGTTAATCTGAATTTGCACGATCCTCTTCTAGGGAGTTTAGCGTAGGGAACTGTTTTCCACACACTTAGTTTCCTTTCATGTATCATCTTTTGTATCTTTTGTTAAGACCTATTATTGAGTTGCCTTTCCAACATATTTTTGTTGTAGGTCTTTCTCGAGGCTTTCTTCCTCAGTAGGTATGTTTAAAATCTTATGGCTATCATGTTCAAGCTCTATAAGCTTTTCTTTGAGAAATTTATAGGCTCTCAACTTCGGTGAGAACTCCTTTTTGTGTTTCTCCATCATCTCATCTATTTCTACCTTCTTGGATTCAGGAGGCATGAGAGTAACAAGTAATCTTTCTCTGATTTCCTTTCCATTCTTCAAAGCAAATGTCCATCTGGATTATATTCTGTCTAATAATTCCCTTGGTACATTTTTACTTTTAAATTGGATCAGTACATATTTAAACTTGTACATTTTTGCTATGATGGCATCCTCAACTTTGTTCTGATCTTCTAGATCTATTTTTAGCCAACTTCTTATCTTAGAATCTCTAATAGATCCTAAATTTGCAATAGATTTACAAATGTCATCAATAGATTTTGGAGCTTTTACCTTGACATTTTCTGCCTCTATAGCTTCATCTTTCTCGGTGTCTTCAATATCTTCTCAGGTTCTTATAAGCTTCCTTACTCTTTTGTTGGCTCCTCATTTTGGTGTGGTCACTTTCCTTTTGTAGGTTCTGACCTTTCCTTTCTTCAAAGGTGAAGGAGTTGAATCATTAGATGTTTGTCTTTGTGTCCTAGAAGCAACTGTGGTCCTTGGCTTCTTAGTTGGTGGAGGAGGTGGTGAATCTGACTCTGTAGCCTCAGAGTCATCCTTTTCTTCAGTTTCACCGATAGGTAACTGTCCTTTGGTTTCTTTCTCCTTTTCAACTTCCTATTCCTGCTCAGTTTCTTCCTCTATGGCCGACAATATGTTTTTGAGGTTCTTTACCATCTTGTCCTTTTTCTTGACAATTTTCTTAACAACCAGGCCATATTTTATTCTTTTCTTGGCCTCTTCATATGTTCCAAAATTGGGTTGTTTCTTATCTAGTGGTTCATTTAACAGGGCATCAATTGCTTTAGATGCAAGATCAATGTTTATCTCATATTCTAGTGGTTGAAGCCATGTTGTCCTCAGTAGGGTAGGTTTTATATAAGTATGGTATGTATCAACCATGAAACATATTTCATCTTTATACCTCTCAATGAGTTGCTCGGGGATGCGGGGATCCTTACCCTCTTTTGCATTCGGTCTTTGAATACAGTGAAGTATTCATCCATGACTGTCTCAAAATTATCTCCCAGTATGCTATATGTTCACTGATTTGCATGGAGACCAGTTTTGTACTATCCCATTTCACATCTCCTACCGATGGGAATGTTTCTTGAAAGTAAAGGAAAATGAACATTATGAGTGAGCCAAACTTACATGTGTTTGACTTCGCATTCTTGATAGTCTTTAAGTTATCTTTCAACTGATTTAGTAGAAGTTCTGATAGGTCCAACTATGTCCCTTTCTTCACAATCTTATACCTTGTGTCCACTGCACTGGATGCAATGTTGTTTAACCTGCTGGCTTGGAAGAATTTGTAGCCTAGAACGAATGCACCGAATTTCATCTGATCATCAATTATGGTGGAAACTTTCAGTCCTCTACCATCTCATTTGGCTCTTATCATCTTCTCGGTCTCAGCCTTGGGTGGATGCTTTATTGCTTTCACCTTTTCAGTTATAGGGTAACTCATGACAACATGGATAAAATCTTAGGTTATCACCTTTGGTTCATCCAACCAAAGCTTATGATTGTGCATTCAGCTTAGCACTAACCGAATCCACTCAGTTTTGAAGACTTTCGGGAACATTAGGGCATTGGTGAAACCTTTTACTTCTATATTCTTATGTTCATCTTTCAATGTTCCATCTTCATTGCATAGCTTCTTATAAGCTTCTTCAACTTCTAAATTTCATGTCTATGCAATCTTGCAGTGTATAAATGATTGTATGTCTTCCACGAGTAAAACCCTAGCTGTTATTCGTGAGAATTCTCCAACATCGTCGGGTTGTAAGGAAACCTTAGGATGAATCTTGTAGTTTGGTTTTTCACATGTAGAATTCTTGATGAGCTTGAACTCATCCTTCTTGGTTTTCTTGGATTTCACAGTTCTCAAAGTTGTGGCCGTTTTTAGATTTTAGGGCTTCCTGTGAAATACACAAAATAGAGTTATCAGTTCTGTAGAACTTACTGTTTATACTTGCAAAGATTTTTGATCTTCTTTGGAGTTCTCTTTGTCGAGTTGTGGTCGCTCTGTGATTTAGTTGCTTTCTACTCAAAAATTGCATTGGTCGCTCTGCTCTAGTCGTGGTGAACAATGAGTTGTTATGTTGCCCTTTTATAGTTGTTTCCCTAAAATGTGTGTCATTAATGCTTACCAACTCCTCAGTGTGTGAAGATAGAGTTCTTTGGTGAAGACTTCACTTTCCTTCGGTGACAACAAGACATTTTGGTGCGATCTTTATTCCTCTTGATTTTACCGATGGGTTTTGGTGTCGTAGACAACTTGTTCACCTTGCTTGATTACCGATGAGGCTCGGTTATACTTAGCAACTTTTCTTTCTTATGTTAACCGACACTTCTCAGTAAGTGTAGGTAGTCGTAGCTTTGAGTGTATACCAACAGGTTTCGGTATGAGTACCTGATAGCATAGTTATCACAAATTTTAACAAGTAATACCATGATGCATCTTTACTGAATTTTATCAACATATTATGGAACTGATGTAAAATAATACATAGTGTAATGTAGTTCCATACTTACTTGTTCTTCTTATGTGGGGGTAGTGATGTCACCGGATCCATTGGATGGTGTGTCACCATTTGCATTGCTTGGTCCAACTTCACCATTGTTTGAAGCTCTTCTCCACATTTTGTCTCTAGCTCTTTGGATGTCTTCAATGGTGTTTCGATTGGGATATGTACTGGTCTCTATCATTTAGTCTCTACATTCTTTCTTGAGATGTCCAACTTTATGACAGTGTAAGCATGCTATTCTGGGGTTAGCCCAGCCTCTAGACTTTCTAGTCCATTGTCTCATATAGTTTGCAACAATGTGACCATATCTTCCACATGCTGTACAATTTGTCCAAGTGTTGTAATCCCATACATACTGGTTACCAACTCTCTTCGGTTGATAGGGAGTTTCTTGACCTTTTGGCTTCCATGCTTGCCTTTTCTTTTTCTAGCATTCAAGAGTTGTGTGCCCATTCATTTTGCATGTAGGGCAGTATTTTTCCATGTAGGTTTCCTTCTTTGGTTGTTTCATCTCAGACTTACATTCATATGCCTTATGTCCTTTCTTGTTACATTTATAAAAAAATCCTATGAATGAAGATGTAGATTTAGGAATACCTTTCATTTTGCCTCTACATACATTTGATGTATGGCCTTGCTTTCCACAGTGATTGCATGTCAGGTTTCTTGGTCTTGGATTTTCATAGACATTCTTTGGATCAATTTGATTTGATGATTATCCATTCTCGATAAAACCTAGAGTGTTGTTGTTGTTGACTCTTTGTTGTCCTTTAAGAAAATAATCCATTCTTTTATTGCTTTCTTCACCTTTCTTGATAATTTCATTATGCTTTTGTTGAATTCTTATTTCATATTTTAACTTTTCATTTTCATCCCTCAATTCACCGATAGCTTCTATTCTTTCAATGAGTTCAACATTTATTCTATTTTCCTCTTGACTCATAAGAATAATCTAATTTGTAATCTCATGGTGATGCTCTGTAAGCCTTTGTATTTCAGACTCCTTTTCTTGTAGCTTTTCCGTAATCTTTCTTCTATCATCAATAGCTAGTTTTCTTTCTTGCTCAGCTTGTCTAGCATTATTCATGACATCAATCGTCCTTACCATCTGTGTCTCTTGACTGATTTGCAAATATTTAACTTGTCCAGCTAGATGTAGGTTGATTTCAATTAGGATTATGATGCTTTCTTCTGATGTATCTGATACTTTGCTTGTAGTTGATCCTGAAGACTCAAAGAAATATGGTATCTCTTCCTCATGATAATTTGTCTCATTACAGTGAGATGACATATTCTTTCTTTCATCTAACAACTATCTCATATTGATTCTATCTTCTTTATATTGTTCATAGAACATCAGAATTTCTAGCTTCTTATTTTCAATATTCTTATCAAATCAGTACTTTTCCATTGTATGATATTTTCTCTTAAGCCTTTAATCTTTTCAAGAAGAGACTTATCTCTGATACCAATTTTTGGGATTACTGGGAAGTATGTACTAAGAGGGGAGGGGTGAATCAGTACCTCTAAAACTTTTGTATCCTTTTACAATTAACCTTTGTGTAATAAATTGTGCATCCAAACAATTTGATCTAAACTATCTTGATGCGAGTTATATCAATTAATTAACTTAACATACATGTGAACATTCATGAAATTAATTGACACATAACACAAGATATGATATCGCAGAAAACTCTTATTAGGAAGTAAAAACTGCAGTGGGGATGGCACCCACAAAATCTTCACTATCTACAGATTGGAAGGGGTCGATTAAGGCTTACAACTTGATCACTTTTGATGATCTACCTAGTTAAGAGTATCAGTGAAGACCTGTTAAAGTCTACTCTGTTAGGAGCTTTAGCAACACTGTTAAGTGTGCACTCAATTAAGATATTTGTAGGTGGATTGTTAAAATTACCTTCCTTGAAAGGATTTTTACACTTTGCTCCACTTGTTAGAATGATAGAAAATTACAAATTGACTTGGTAAATGCAATCTCCTATTGCTGATATAGATCCAATTTAGTTTACATGAAAAATATTATCACCTAATTGTGATTGAATAATACCTCTGATTCTTGATAGTCTTTGTTCTTGGTTCTGATAACCAAATTCACCTTTTGTTGTTCTGGTTCTTGAAACTTTCAATCTAATCCATAGATGTGCTCATTTGCTTCATTCATGTTCTCCTCTCTCTTCAAATCCTTTCTCATCCTCCTTTTAATGAATGATTGCATCATCTATTTATAAGATGGATTGACTTCATTAAGTTTCACGAATAACAATGTTAACTCTAAGATCAGGTTTACAACTTGTACCTAGATCTTCTATTCTATGTGTTTTAAATCAGTTAGACTGATTAAAACACTTACATTCATGTTTCTTGTCCCTAAAGAAATGGATTTAAAAACAAATCAATATCCTATAAATAGAATAAGACTTCTTTATCTGACATGGAAGTCAGATCCACTTTTTGCAGACTGCAACTAATTCTCGGTTCCTAACAGTCGGTTATGCTTCTGTAATCAAATGACTATCTTTCAGTTTTGTTCTGTCGGTTTGATCTTTAACTATCTCTCGATCTGCATTGTATCCTACATGTTGGATTCCTCTATTGGGTTCCTCTTTATCCTTCTGTCTTTGTATTTTTGGTTTACGCAATAAGTTGTGTCGTCAGTTCTCTTTGCACTTAGTCATCTTCGGTGATCTCTTTCTATCTGATCTTCGGTTTGCTCTGTTCTGTATTTCAGTGTATGCTTACCGAAAGTATTGTTTGCATACTAATGGAAAATTAATGTCATTAGTATTATCTACCTTGGTCTATTTTTGTAGTAGTTAATGTTATTAGTTGTTTGAGTTATAGCTTTCTGAGTATCGGGTATATAGAGTATAGTTAAGAAGAGAGAAATTGGTTATTGGACCAATCAACGCTCCTATTGGATCGATGAGCTGATTGGTTTGATAGTTGGATATGATAGAGATGACATGTATGATGACATATATGCATTTTTTAGGTTAGGAATATGTTTTTAGGTTGGAACTGGTCGACACTTCATACATTACTCCTATTGTGCTTAAGGTCAACACTTAGAGTTATTATCTTTGCTAATGGATATATAAGCTCAATATTTATGGTGATTTAAGGATGGAATGGTTGGAAATGAAAAGGATATTCTATGTACATGTGTGATGGATCAGTGATCAGAGGTTTGACTACTAGATAAAAGATTTATATTATACTTATATGGAACTATTCAAGCATAATTGATGCTAACTCTCAATTTGTTTTTGTTGGATTATTATCCATTCATTTTGTATGGCAGTGAGCAATTGTATGTTTTAATTTGAGTAGTGAGCTCTAGGTTGTAATCTTGAATGCATGTGCATTCCCCTATGTACTCAAGCCTTTAACATGGTCACTTATTTATTTAGAAGTAAATACAAGTTGCACATTCCATCCCCACTGTGGTTTTTCCCTTAATTGGGTTTCCATGATAAAAATCATGGTGTCATAATATTGTGAATGATTTTCTTATGTTTTAGTTGTTTATTTTCAATTACATTTGGTTTATGGATATGCAATCAATTTAATAAAGTCAAAAGTGCTAGAACACTAATTCACCCCCATCTTAGTGTTCCTCAATCCTAACAACATGACCACTCCTATGACTATTGATTTACCATCTCCTCATCTATTTGCTTCTATCTTTAATCATCCATCTTTCCTTTTCAAGAGAACATGCCCATTTTCCTAACCCACATGTCCTCTTGAATGGGTATCATCATTTGTTTTGTCCTTCCTTATCCATCCCATGGCTAGACCATCGTGCTTCTAGCCTTTATCATTTTATTCTATAAAGTAATGTGACAAGATACATTGTCTCAAAGAGGGGTAGAATGCCAACACCTAAATATCCTCATGAAATAAGAATTCCTCTATTAGTTAAAAAATTATTTTATTAATTCATTTAGCCTCTTCATCTATTATTTGAATAAAGATTTATTATTTATTTAATTCATTAACCTTTTTTGTCCCTTGATTGAATAAATATTTATTTATTTACTTCATGATCCTTATTTTCTAATTCCCACCAATCATCTTTAATCACATGGATCAACTCCACAAAATTTTGAGCTTGTGACACAGACACTTATCTCTTCATTTAACTTTTCCTCCTTCACATGACTGAATATCTTGGAATGTCAATATTCTCTACGTACAACTCAATCTCAACCACTCATTTTCTAATGCCTCTTAAACTCTTTTATTCTCAATATTCTGATCTAGGAGCATCTTGGGATCTTGGAAATCTTGCATCAACCAAAAATATTTTTTTTCTATTTTCCTTTTTGATTAGTCTTTTAGTTTGTTTCGGCGTTCATTCAGTTTGGATTTGTTGTAGTTGTGAACCTTACAACGTGTTCATGACATTGTGTTGAAATCACAAGAACATATGAAGAAATAACAATAGAAAAAAAAAACAAATCTCAATCAGTACAAAATTCAATAAATTGTCTTCAATAAATATCCAAAAAAATAAAAAAAGGCATCTATGTGACATATTTATCCAATATAACAATAACTATTCATGACAATAATGACTTCTTAAAAACAATCATTTCAATTCAAAATTTAAAAGTCATTTAGAAAATAAGATAAAGGGCCCTCCATAGCAAATAGTCATCTTCCTTGCAACCATTGAAAGAAAGAATGCAAAAAAATGAAGTAAAACTAATTAATAAGGATAACATCATCACTACCATAATGTTTTTCTCTTGCACATCTTTTCTCTCCTACTTCATTCCCATAGTACTTCATGTTAACCTTGTGCTCATAGTTTTGTCCTGTAAGATCTGTACCTTGACATAAAAGTAGATAATAGTTGCACACTTGGGCTATTAGTCATAGTAAACCTCATCCTACATTTACCAATATTGCACTCTTTGTTGACTAAGCTCCCACATATATGATCAAAGATCACATTTGAAAGAGTTAAGGTGGCATATAATGTTGGCAGATATTTCAAAGGCTACACTGCAAGTAGGGTGTCTCCAAGAAAAAATGTTGAACAAAGCTTGAATTTCAAACTCTATTTGACCTCCCTACTCATGAGCATGTTTCCTTCATCTCCTTGAAATACATCACCCTGTAACACATTAAAGTTAGATTTCAAATTACCCAACTTTGAATCAAAATTGTAAATGTTAGATTCTATCTCTCTCCAAATTGGTAAGTAATGATACTTTCGACTTCAACATATGTATCCATAAAATAGATTTATTTTCCTCAGATTTGTTGATTATTCCTTCTGTAACCATGACTGGTGAATGCATTTTGAACAATTCTCACAACTCTACAAAAATAGTCGTCAAACTATTCCTTTCTATTTTTATATTTTATTCATCAGTAGTTAGGTTTTACACCTTTTCTTACAATTGAGTGTATACCCTTATAGACTCTTTAATATACAAAAAGGCATTAATAATTAGGTCTCCAACCCATTTATCAACTATTATCATAATATATTAGCATATTTTAATCCCTTTTAATTTATCAAACTCTAACCCTTGTATCACAACAATCACATTTTGAAGAACTGTCTGATTATCTTGAAAAACAAATTGAATAGGGGAACGAAATTTCATTTACTTCTCTATAAAGATTTAAGAATTTTTGTTCCTCTCCTCTTACCTTGTTTGATAGGATACTCATCGATACCATGGAGTGATAAATATCACCTTCTAAACTTGCAGGGCCCATGTCTATTTTGCTCACATTGAAACCCTGGTCCGTGATTTCATGCTTATTTTTGTTTTCCATAGGTTCTTCTATTTCTAGTAACTTGTGGTCTTAAGTTGGATCAACAACCATCATTTAAATTCTCCTATCTTTTCTGGGCTTGGAGGTGTCTTCTATAAGCTTGGCCAAAATATCTATTTCAATATCAATAGTAGGGGTATATCTCCTCTTCTTTTCAACATCTTTTTTCAACCAAGAAAGAGAAACACTTTTAGAGGATACGCGAGCATTAGCAATAGTAGTATTTGATTGAGAAATAATATAATATGTAGGTGTTATATCACCAAGTAGAGAGAGATGAGAACTATAAAAAAAATCATTTGGAAGATTATCTCTGTCAAGTTGATTGAAAATAAGATCCTCACTATCAGAACTAGATGCATCAACAATTTCTAAATTTTTGTTTAGTAAAAAAAGTAGGGGTTGTACCTCTTTGATCAATATCTCTTCTTGATGGTGTTTTCATGTCTTCTTTACAAGTGAAATTAAATTTTGAATGATGCTCAAGTTGGTCTACATCACCTAATAGTGAAATAATTTTTTGAACAAATCTTAAAATGATTAGGGGTTTTGAGATGTTGGGCCCCTCAGAGATTCCCTATTTATCAGTTGGGGCACGTTGAGAGGAAGATGAGGCAACATGTTGCATTTTTTTTTTCTTTTCAACCCATTTATTTTTTATTTCTATTACATACAAGGTCCTATTTTTTATGTCTTTTTTCTAATCACTAAAAAATTTCAATTGTGCATAATGACCTACACTGGCATCTCAACAACATTCTTTAGAAAATTATGAACTGTTATCAACCAAGTATTCAGGGATGAACAATGGTAGCTTGAAACTCATAACTTGATCTATTTTTAACCTCATTAGCTCTCTTGGCTACACTTCTATTTCATCTTTACAATCCTCCAATAGTCTTCTAGGTGTGCCCAATGTCCATGTAGTCTCTCTCAATAAGAATAAGTTTTAATATAACCTTTGTTGTCAAAATTTATTCTAGGAAACGACAACTAGAAATGAAACTCTTTCAAAATCTTTTCAAAACCTCTAGACACATCATTAATGTTGCATGGAAATTGTGCAAGAGTTCAATAAGAAAGAAGTATCCTTTCTTTTTCATCTCAATATATTTTACATTAACCTTTTCCATCTAATGGAAAAATTCTATGCATATTTGGATAATTTCAATGAGGCAATTTACGTAATCCCTAATTCTTAGATTAAAAATCTATCAAATTATATAAAATAACTAACATACTAATTTATCACCATGGCATCCTCTGTTAAAATCCTTTGTTCAAAACAACCTTCTATCTTCTTTAACATAACTGAGAGGAAAGCATCATTAACATAGTGGTGATTTTCCATTCTATTATTTTTTGCAGTTGGGGAAAGAATTTATATACAAGTATATCATCATGCAATAAATTCACAGTTTTCAAACTATGCCACATTCTTTGTACACCAACAAGGATCTAAATGAGTAAAGAGTAATCCAATTGTATGGAGGCATCTAGCTGGTCAGGCAAACATTCACTTATAATGTTAGCCCAATCTATGTATTTATTTTCATCACACATAGCTAAGATAATTTGACACATCCAGAAATGAAATAATTTACAATCTTCATTGTCAATGACCCTATGTAATAGAGTAACATTGTTAGCAATTTCCTCTTTGAAATGTTTTATTTTCAGGGTTGAGGATAGTTGAGATTTTCCCTTCTTTTTCTTTTTCAACCAAGTCTTGGCAATAGAGTTTGAACACCAATCCTTCTTATCATATTAAAATTTCCAACTAGTCTCTATTGATATTTTCTCAAATTTTTCCCTTTTAGGTAATTGTAGCATTGGAGAAACAATTATGGGGTCAATCTTTTCATTGACAGAATTATCAAAGGCTCATATTTCACGAGATTCACAGTCATAATGGTAAGCACAAGACAACACTAGCTCATGGAAAAGAACATTAGTCGGAAAACCCATAGTATTAAAAGCCCATTTTCAACAAATTTTTTTCCTTATGTGCGAGATGGATTCCATTTTCATTCTTGTAAGAATATCACTGAGGCCCACATCACCAAGATTTGTATCGTTTATGCCCTTTAGACCATCTTGTATAGCAAGCAACATTTCTATAATTGTAAAAGAGGGTTCTAAATTTACTAGGTAACGAACAAGAAATTCAATAATTTTCTTGATACAAAGTAGGTATGGCAACAATAGGTATAAAGAAACCACAAAGATTCATGGAGGGGAAGCTTTGGGGTTTTACACTAATCGACATTCAAATTTTCTTCTAAACTAAGTCCAGCCCATTTTTTCAGATATCGCGCTAAGCTTCTCCTTCACTGTCAAAAAATCCAAGTTGCCTCAACAATTCTCTGGAACAAAAAATGATTTATGAAAGAAAATAATCTATTTTAACCAGGTGATATTAAATTTGTTTAAAGTTGGAAGCAAAAGTACCATTTCTTCTTTTGGAAACTGTGCTAAGATATTTCCCTAATATATATATATGTGTGTGTGTGTGTGTGTACACACACACACACACACACACACACATATAGGGTCTATGCACGAAATTGAGTACCAATTCTGTGGAAATTCGCGGCCAAAAAATCTTTGGCAATTGAAATGGGCACCCATTTTATAAAAAATGTGTGCCCGTTATGGCTCGGGCACCCGTTTAGGTTTGGGTGCCCGTTTTGTAAAATTATTTAATTTTTTGTTTTAACCATTTTGTAATTCATTTTCACGACTTGCAAAACGGGATAGAGTTCTGAAGCAACTGAGTGCCCTTTTTCGAGAGATACCCCCAACCCCCTTGCTCCTGTTTCTCAGATTCCAGGTACGTATCATTGTTTTTACTTCTTTGTTATTATGTTTTTCATTAAAAAAAGATTTTATTGTTCTTTTTAACTTGTTTAATGTTTTAAGTTCATTTATTTAATAGGATTAAAATAAATTGTTAAATATTTAGTTTTATTTTACTTTGTAGATTATTGTAGAAAATTTTCAAAACTTAAAACCCTAGGTAGAAAGCTAAAATGTAAACAGGTAAACACAACTGAAACAAGAAACCCTAGGTAGAAAACTAAAATGTAAATGGCTAAAAGTACAAACCTGTGTCACACTTTTACAAAGGAAGAAGACCACAACATGCAAAGTAGTTAAACTTTAACGACATAAAAGTGGTATTTGTGTTTAGAATTTGAAAATGATGTAAACTAATGAAATGTGTAAAATTGGATGTAGTTTATACCTATAATTTAAAAAAAAAAATTTGAATAAGAATTGACATAGTTTTTTAAATTTTTGAATTCTATTTTTTAATTGTTGAAAAATGCTAAAAATTTGAGGGTCTAGTTCTCACCAACAAAATATATGTAAATAGTCTTTTTTTCCTATGATTTAAGAATATGTTTTAGATGACATGTACAACTAGTGCATAAAAAAATAAAGATTAGTTTTCAGTATATATTTTGTCTGTTATAACTATTCAAAGTTGGAGTTACCCGAAATTAACAATTTTTGTCTCCCACCTAATTTGCCCTAGCAAATCTACACCAAATACAAAACAAATTATATATTCTTGAAGAGGACTCTCTCCTCTAGTGTTAAATATAAGTTTTAAAATTTTCTTACATGATTTGCTATTTTTTTCTTTTTTTGAACGAGCATGTTCTTCAATATTAAAATACCTACTTGGAGTTTTTTTAACTTATAATATATTATATTTAATCAAAATACTATAAAAATTATATGACCATAATCTAGACTCAGAGCTCTACAAAAGGGTATTTTTAGATTTTAAAAACAATTCAATTTTGGTGGACAAACAATCCCCAGAAATGACGTGTTATCAATTTTTCTTTTTTTTGCTTATTTCGCTGCCACATGGGATGCCACATAAGTAGTTTTGGCCGAAATAGTTCTGGCCAAAACTGGTTCAGCTAGAACTCTTTTTACTGAAGCTAAGGCTGACCAAACATGGTTGCGTGGATGACCACGACCCTCAAAATTTATATATATATAATTTTTTTTTATAAATTTAAAAGCAATTATCAATTATTACGACTTAAAAAATGTTTTTTTAATAAAATCATTTTTTAAATTATTTTAAAGGCATATTTTTGGGTGTTAAAGGGCAACTAAGAATTAAGATTATCAAGGAGGTTTGTATTATTTGCAAGTTTTTTTTACAGTTTTTTTGAGATTTTTTTGTGTTTTTAATTAAAGCATTGTTCAATATTAAATTATGAACTTATCAATATTATTTTTGATTTTTTTTATCAATTGTATGTGGTTTTGTGTATGCAGGTGAATCAAAGCTCTCAATTTGAACAAATTGTGCAATGGGGAATAAAAGGAGCAAAACAAGAAAATATGATCGAATAAGGGATGACAAAATGAAAGGTCATACAAAACGTAATGAATATGAACATATTGAAGTCTAAGAAGATCCAATTCAAGTAGGGGAACAAATTGATGAAAATATATCTTTTGACATGGGCAATTTGATGGAGATGGATGATGATTTATTTTTCAGTCAATTTTTATCTCATGAATAAGTATCTGAAAGCACAATAAAAAAATATTGCAAAAGGCTTTGGGATGAATATTTTCAAAATAAAATTTTGATTGGAAAAGCACAATTATTTTCTAGGTTATTCAGGAAAAAAGAAATGACTCCTGTTTTGGAGTTTTTAGGTGTTGATAACAAGAAAAACTCAGAAGACAATGTAAATCAAACAATAGTTAAAAATTTGCAAGATGCATTGAATGCCATTAACAACTCAAGTCGAGGAGTTGATTTAAGTGTTGCATGTAGAACATTGATGACTACTTTATCTAGTAGGAGGTTGACACAGAGAAAAATAGTACATGCAATTTTTGATTTACTAAACGTATCTAAAAGAATTGTTCAAAGATATATCAGGAAGAGAAATATGTTAGATAAAAATATTCAAAACAATTGGGTTAATATTTGTAGACTTCCTCGAAAAGACAAAATTTCTGAAGATGTAAAAAGATAGGTCATTGAATATTGGACCACTCACTCCCGTATTTCTTCTAATAGAATGGATACTATAAAGATGAATGATGAAGAGACTGGTATGAAAATTGCACATCCAAAACATTTTATAGATACAACACAAAGCGAATTGTTTGAAGCATTCAAACAAGAATTTTTAGATGTGAAAATATGTCAAAGAATGTTTGAGAAGTTGCGCCCTTGCTTTGTATGCATAAATAAGGTACGTGAAACTTGTTGTTGCCAAAATCATGTTGAGTTTCATCTATATTTGCAATCATTTAAAAAAGTTATGGCAGTACTTAATTCAGATATGGTCATCCCTGGAAGTACGACACAATTTGTGAAGTCCATTTTATGTGAGAAATCAGAAGATTCAGATGAGTTCAAAGTACAATGTATAAAGAGTGCATACAGTGATTGTGGAGATTTACATAAATTTCCATTGTAAATTGAGAATATTAATGTTGCTACACCAATTTTGTGGAAGAGATTTGAATATGAGACATACCAAACTAAGACCAGAGATGAATCCAAAAAAAAATGTATTGAAGGAGAGTGAATTGCCCTACCTTGAGTTTATGACCAGGTTTCGTACTATCATTTATCCACATATCCAACATTGTCATGGTGCAAGATCGCAAGCTAAAAAATTTCATGATTTCAAAAATTGTTTTCTACCTGGTTGTATTTATTCAATTGTATATTTCTCTGAGAACTATACATTCTCTCCTCAATCAGAGTTTCAAGCTCAATATTATCATTCTGCCCAAGTTGTAATATTTGTGCAAGTGACCTATAGACACATAATTTGATTTAGATGAGGTAGAAATCACCAATCCAAATGAACGCATTATCATCAAGGAGGTTCATATCTATATCAGCGATGATAAGGTTCATGATAGGGGCTATGTGGCTCATTATTTTGCAATGTATTTTGAATATATTGCGAATCGCGGGATAAAAGATTCACAATACTAGATTTTGTCAGATGGTTGTGCAAGTAAGTGTATGCACTTCAATTCATTTTCAAATTCTCATTGATTACTTGTTAAATTATTATGTGATCATAATCTTGCATATGTAACAACTTAATATTGAAGGACAATTTAAATCTGCAAAAGCCTTTAATTGGCTAGCTATGCAACATGCTAGACACAATGGTAAATTTCTATGGAACTTCTTTGAAAGTGGACATGGAAAAGGAGAGCACGATGGAGCATGAGCATGTGTGAAGCCTGCACTTCGCCAACATGAACTTGCAAGTACAAATAGTGTGAACAGTAGTTAAATATTTATATAGATATTTCAAATAATATAATTTAAACTTAGATGTATTTGGACTTTAAACTGATAGTTCATAAATTTACAGGTAACATGATGGAGAATTCAAAGAAAATTGTTGAATGGTGTAAAAATCATTTTACTATTAGGGACACCAAATACCAAAAACATAATTTTTGGGAAGTGAAAGGTAATTTATAGTTTGTAGGAAAAATCTAAATTTAAATTTAATTTCATGTTCATTCATGTTATCATAATTGTTGATTTAAATATGTACAACTTTCATTTCATATTTGTAACAGATATAGACCAATCGAATCCTTACAATTGTCAAAGGATTGTTGGTATTAGAAGTTTACATCAATTGATGAGTACCGGACAACACAAGCCTCTATTGATTCAAGTAAGAGAAAAATCATGTTTATGTGTTGACTGCGTTGAGGACAATCTAATGATTCAATGTGAGAATATTGCAAATAGATATGTTTCACAATGGGATATGAAAGATTTAATCAGAATGCCTCCTTATGAAGATGACGACATTGACATAAACATTCATGATCCTATATATCCAACTGATTATGAGAGTGTTTATGATTTGGTTGTTTGTGTGCACATGTACATGATCTTTTATTTAAATTTAATTTATTGTACTTTTGATTTGAATTTAATATCTAATTTGCATTTGTATCTAGGTGATATTTTTGTTTCGGTTGTGGATCCTGACAATGCTGAAAGTGTAGATTAATATCTACTAAGATGCACGAAAGAAAAATACAAATTACCAGAAGAAATTATAGATGGTGATGGATAGTCATATCCGACTGGTTTAGTTGTTATTGAAGGACCATATTATCAGCAAGTAAAGATAGACAGAAATGGTGTTCAATTTATTGAATATATGTCTGGTAAAAAAGTTCTACATTACAGTCACTTGGTTATAGCAACAAAGTTGCAATTTGAGACATTACAAAAAAGATGACGTGGCAATCAAAAGTGGAGGTTGCCTATTGAAGAACATGAAAAACTTTTAGAGATAATAAAAGATAGAGAGGATCCAGACTATATGTATCAAGAGCTTTAGGATAAAATTCTTTTTGTAGCTCTCGTACTTTCATATTTGAACTCTACAGTTTGAACTCTTACTTAATGTATTGGATATTGGATATATGTTA
>MU224095.1:0-23562 GCA_018584345.1 Thuja plicata | reverse complement strand
AACGATGGTGTGTTAGATGACGTATCTTTTTGTTTTTCCTCATTCTTCCTCAAGGTTGATGTGTCATAGTTATGAGGAAGCTTAGCTCCTGATTGAGAAAAATATGCTTCTTTATCCTTCTTCAAAAATTATTCCATGATTTCGAGGAATATGGGATCTTGGGATGCCTCCAATATTGCATCGTCAATTACTTTGTTGTATTGAGTCCTATGGAGATTTTGATCTTGATTTTGATAATTGTTCTCCACCATAGGGTTGATTTGTTTCTCAAATAGATTAAGCATTATGAATGGTTGAAGTAATATGATCTATTTGTTGCACTGGATAGAAATAACTTTGAAAAGGGTATCCAAATATGATTTCAAAATCTTTCCAAACCCTTGGGAAATGCCCCCTATTTGCCCTTCTTTGTTTTGGGGTGGCACTTGCCTGTGTGTAGGTGGCCTTTAAATGTTGGTACGCGGTTACTAGAATTCCTCTACGCAGAACTCTGTAGTTCACAGGCGGTGTTGGCCTGTTGATAGGCGACTCAAAATTGTTTGTAGGTAGCTCAGAATTGTTTGTAGGCGGCCCAAAATTGTTTTTAGGTGGCACATAATTGTTTGTAGGTGGCACACAATTGTTTGTAGGTGGCACAGAATTGTTTGTAGGCGGCACAGAATTGTTTGTAGGTAGCCTAGATTGTTTTGTAGGAAGCTCTTTGCTGATCAAAGTTGAAATTTTCAATTTTTTTGAATTTTAAAAGTTTAAAGGTTTTGATCAGACTTGTTATAGAAGATTCTTGTGTGAAAATAAAGTACAAACTCAACACACACATCAAATTTGAACCATATCCCTAAAACAACACTAAAGTGAATGTTCTCAGATGTATTTATAGGTATGCACAAGAATTTCTTCCAAACAATCTACCTTAGAGTCAAACAATTTTGGCTTTTAACAATGGCTCTACAAAGGTAGGTTTGCTATTTTAACAAGGTTTTTAAATCACCTCCGTTCTAAATCTTGCCAAGATCCTTTACCCCCTTGTGGGCTTCCCACACGCACGAAAGTATGATTTTGTGCAATCCTGAAGGACTACTCGAGGAAGTGAGGATGAATTGCACAAGGTTTAGTCACTTTTTGATTAAGGTAAAGTGCATTTATTTATAGTGGGTCAGATGATATTGTGGCAAAAGTGATTATCTCCCACTTTGGTTCATTCCCTCTCACCGCCTTCGTAAAGGAATTCTCGAGAGGCAGGCCCTCTAAAGCTTTATTCTATCTAGCATGTATATGGAAAGTGAAAATTGAACTTAGTCCAACAAGTTTGGGAATTTGATTCACTCAAAGAGTGAAGAGCATATCCCTATTGTCTTCCTTTGTTTCAAACACTTCAAGCAAGTTTTTGCTTTTCAACCCCTTAACAAGGAGGTTCATAAAATTGAAATGTGTGGTTCAATTCCTTATCCTTGTATTTCTACCAAATTGACTTTGCATGTTTGGCTTTTTGATTCAATTCGAAAAGTGAAGAGCATATGCCTAATTCTTGTTCAATTTGGACAAAATAGAGGTTTTTCTAATTAGACTAGATTTAAATGAAAGCCACAATTTAATCAATGCAAGCTTGATAAGATAAATACCTCATTTTCAAAGCTAGCAAAGGCTAGGCACATTTTTGATTGATTTGTGCTTATTTTCAACTCACCTAGTGGCGATCGTTCCCACTCTGGCTCCTCCAACAAGTTAGTCAACACAAAAAAATACAAAGTGAAGAAAAATTGGAAATCTCAAAAGATAAAACACTCCTAAGCTCCCTTTTAGTCAAATTTTGCACAAAAAACAAGCTCAAAGAACTAGAAATGAAAATCTATTCAAAGAGTAGGAAACTTTGTTCTATAAGCAAAGAAAACTTTGACATAATGATCATAAAGATGTTCCTCTTCTTTTAAGCTTTCCAAAAGATTATATGCATGCACTTGTTTATCATTTTTAGCCTTAATCCTTACCTCTTTTCTAGGCCCTGTGACTTGTTTCTCTGGTTTTTGTACTTTCAGGTATTTTTCATCTACAGTAAAAGAAAACACAGAGTCAAAACAATGAGTAAACCATCAAAAACTTGATTGAAAGAAGAAAGACCTACGTGGCATTTAACAACTAATAAGCGACATTTAAATGTTGCTATGCGTAAACAAAAACTTTCAAAGCGGCTTTTAAATCTTAAAAGGAGGTTAGGGAAAATCCACAAGCGGCCAAATAAAAATGACAGGTGGCACAGAAAGTATAAAATGTGGTCAAATGTTGTTGGAACGTGGCTCTTGGAAGTTCACAGGTGGCACACTTTATCTGACAGGTGGCACACTTTATCTCACAGGCGACCCACTTTATCTAACATGCATCTTAAGAAAGAAATACGGAGATGAAATAAACTCTGTAAGCAGCACTTTACTATTCACAAGCAGCTCTAAATACTGTGTAGGCGGCTCTTCTCCCATTTTCCTACAAAATAACACAAAGAATAATGCAAAACACACAAAATATCAAGATAAAAATGTTAGAAATGAGGCCTAAATCCCCATGGTGGGCGCCATTTGTGTGTGTGTGATTACACCTTCATGAAATTAAGATTAGTAACAACAACTCTATGGAAAGAAAATGCTATTTAATCTAAGAATTGAAGTTAAAACCCATGACATATCATGGTTCTCTATCTAAGCTTTGTTAAGAGAGATCTCAGTCTTAATCTCTCTAAAGGACAATCCTGAACGAGAAGAAAATTGTAAACAATGCTCTAATCTAGCTCAAAATGCTCCAAGATATGCTATAAAATCAACAAATGCTTATAAACATGATATTGTAAATGCTATGAAAATTCTGAAATATGATCAAAAGCTCTCAAATGCTCTCCAAATGCCTATAATAAGGATGCTTTTCTCTTAAAATTCTTGGATCCCAAACACAAAGAAAATGGCTTGTATTTATAGCAATTTCCCAAGGGTAGGGGGTAGAGTGAGTTGATCATGATCAAGCTTTGGTTGAGTAAAAAGATTTGAGGTGTTTTCAAATGGAGGGAAAATTGGTTGGTTGTCCTCAAAGAAATTAGGAATTATATAATTCAATCATTTAATTAATTTAGCCATGTAAGGGTGAATGGGTTGGATTTGTTTCTTTTGATTTAAACTATGCAATTAATTGATTAAAATCAATTGCATAATTTGATTAATCCCTTTTAAGCTTGAATTTAATTATTTGATTTCATGATTATTTAATACTTCGATTTAATTTGATTTTTGTCCACTTTGTTTGATAAATGTCCATTTGATTTTGATCCATTTTAATGCATTTTGATGAGATTTTAGGCAATTGGATGAGATTTACAATTTTGAATGCTTAAGATATACATGGTCAATTTTAGGTGTCTACAGAAGAATAATGAACTCACCTTGAAAGCTAAGAGAGGAGGAACAAATTTCAAATCTAGAAATGACTATCGCAAAACTGTCAAAATCAGTAACTATTCTGGATTTGAAACTCTAAGACCTATATTTTATAGCTGTGAAATTTGTAGATCCTTAGGAAAGTACCGAACCAAGTAGGCCTAGCCCAAGAAAGTAGGCCTTGTCCTGGAGGAAAAAAATTTGGTGGAATCTATAGCAAATCAGTCACAGGTCCTACAACTGAAATTTTGGATCTGAAACTTGAAACAACTATTCCTGCACACAAGAAAAATGGGAAATAGGTTGATGGAAAGGGGCTTGTCTTGGTCAAACCCTTGTATAGAAATAAACCTTGAAATGAAATATGGAAATTTCATAAATAATATAAATGTCAGATTTACCTTGCATGTAAAACCCTCATGGATGGATCTATAAATTGGTCAAATCCACAAGGATGCTTGTATTCTTGGAAGATGTTGTAGAATCAAGGATGCCTTCACAAATGCAATGGATCTTTACTTTGAAATCATATATATTTAATGAATGTATGCTTCAAATTATGGATGGAGAAGGGGAATGGATCTTCTTGCTTTCTTGATAATTCCTCCACTAGGCCACCATGGGAGACAAAATTGCATCAAGGAGAGAAGATTGGCTTTGCATGAATGGAAGAAGACTTGGAGACTTGGAGATCTTTAATGGAATTATTACCTTCAAATCTTGAATCCACCACTTCAATTGCACAACTTGAAAGTTTGCAATTGAACTTGATATTTTGCATAGGATAGCTTACATAAGGAATTGATTACACATAGATTGTAAATTATAAATGAATGCCAAAATGAGAGAAGAGACCCCATTTTATAGTCATTTATGGGTTTAAAATTGTCAGGACAACCATACTAAGATCGGGGAATAAAACACCCACTCATTAGGCTCAGATCCCACTTAAAAAAAACCCTCAAGGGCAAGGCCAACTTGGGTCAACCTTGTTAGTTGCCAATTCCTTCACGATTTTCATTTCCTGTTCACTCACTTTGTCACTCAATAATTCCCCCAATATACTTATCTTGAAATTATGACCAAGATCATTGCTCTTACGTGGCATACCTCCATCTTCTTCAAAAAACTCTACCTGCAGAGTAGACAAATTATTCTCTAAATATTTAATGTCATGTTTCCCTTATTCAGAAGTTGTTTTTTCCGCAATAATAGATCACCAATACAACTTGGGGGGAATCAGTTATATGTCATAAACTTTAACTTTATAAACCGAATGATAAATGTAATATTGAACAAAATAATTGACACAAGGTGGGTGTGGAGAATAGGGGCCCAAGGCACTCCCAGCTATCCAAACCAACTTGTAGAACAACACGGAAGCAACAACACAGAAAGGGGAGAAGAAACAGTAGAATAATTCTATTACTTCATCAAACTCATTACATGCCAGGTTGTAAGGCCTTCCTAGTTTCGACCATATATATTAAGATGTTTATAGAATAATCTTGATACATGCGAGGTCACAGACCTTCCATATAAATCTGCTAACACTATATCTTCTAACCAAAACTGCCCACAAAACTAAAAATAGAAAACCAAATATATACAAGAGTCCACCAAAGAGGTCAGCACTCAAATCCAAAAGATCCAACATAGGAAATAGAAAAGACCCAGATTTAGGTCCACACACATCCCAATCAGAGATCCCACAGTAATTATGCTACAAAAATTAAATGCACAAGTCGGTCAAAACAAGATAAACAACTCAGTGAAGACCAACCGAGCAACATCAAAAACTCGGTTAAAAGGTAACCGAGAAACATAAACAAATCAGTGAAAACCCAACTGAGCAGCCATAATGTTCACCGAGACCCGTCGGTAAAGCAAGACAGAACAAGTAACCAAGCAACAGTAGTTACCGATCACTTTACCGAGCAGCCTCCAACAATCTACTGAACTAAAACAAACATATTTTTGGTTGATCAGGATTTCCAAAGAACCCAAAATGGTCCTGCATCAGACACCCAGGATTGAAAGAAATGATTCTCTGAATCATGTGTTAGGTCCAACCTAAATTGAATCCAACTCAGATTGAGAAATCCAAGGTGATTCCTCCAACAATTTTTTTCTCCATTTTATCAGATGTTCCATGCATTCCTTTCCTCTTGTTACTTCTGCCAACTCTCTATTTCAAAAACTTCTCAACTTCCTCTATCTCTTTCTTAGGATAATCACTCATTACTATCACTTCTTCATCAGGTTCATGATACTCAAACAAGTCTAAAATATTGAATATAGGTGATATATCCATGTCATCAGGTAATTCCACTTCGTAAGCATTTCCACTATCAAATATTCTCAATATTTGGCAACAACCCAATTTATTCATCTTCAATTTTCCATATGTTCCAATAGGAAATATGCCTTTCTTTAAATGAACCATTACTCCATCACCAACTTCAAAAGTTTTATGTATCCTTGATTTATCTGCATTATCCTTGTATTTCTGATTACTTTGCTCCAACTTATGTTTTACATCCTCATGTAATGTCTTCATGAACTCAGCAAACTTTTCTACTTCAGCACTTCTTTTCTCTTCTCTAGCAACGTCTCTCAAGTCTGATATACCTCGCGGTTGTGTGCCATGAAAAATCTCAAAAGGTTTCTTTCCAGTACTTTTATTTACTAAACTATTATATGCAAACTCTTCTTGTGCCAACATCAAATCCCAATTACTCTATATGTCTCCAACTAAGCATCTTAAAAATCTACCCAAAATTTCATTTTCAACATCTTTTTCCCATCATTCTATGGATGAAATATAGAACTATACTTCAACTCGGTGTCCAACTTCTTCCAAAGTGTTTTCCAAAAATAGATGACAAACTTATTGTCTCCTTCAGAGATGATACTCCTTGGTAATCCATGCAATCTGAAAATCTCCTTAAAGAAAAGATCTACTATATGTACTGCATTTGATTTTTTTCTACATGGTATGAAATGTGTCATCTTAGAAAATCTATCCACAATAACAAATATGGAATCATTACCTCTTTTTGTCCCCGGTAAGCCAAGAAAAAAATACATGCTGATATCACTCCAAGGTTTCTCAAGAACAGTAATCGGTGTATACAAACCAGTATTCTTACTTACTCCTTTTGCAACTTGACATACTCCACAAATTTTTACAAATTTCTAAAGATCCTTATACAACTAAGGCCAAAAATACCTTTCCTTCAGAAAACTCAATATTTTATCAATACCAAAATGTCCAGCCAAACCACTACTATGTTTTTCCTTTATCAAATTAGTTCTCATTGATCTCGGCATGCACAACTGAATACCTTTGAACAACATGTCTTCTTGAATGAAATAGTATTCATACTTACTTGGTTGATTTGGAATAGGTGCTTTGTACACTCTCCACTGCTAAGAAAAATCAGGATCATTTTCATACAAATTCTTCATGTAATCAAAACCAAGAACCTCAATTCTCATTTCAGTCAACAAAGATCTCTTTCTACTCAATGCATCATCAACTCAGTTAGAAACTCCACTCTTATGCTTTATCACAAATGTGAAACTCTACAAATACTCTACCCATTTCATATGTCTTTGATTCAACTTATCCTGACTACCCAGACACTGTAAAGCCTTATGATCAGTATACAACACAAATTCACTTCGCATCAAATAATGTCTCCATTTCTTTAGAGCTTGAACAATAGCATATAATTCTTGATCATAGGCAGAATATTCCCTTTTAGCATCATTCAACTTTTCAGTAAAGAAAGAAATAGGTTTACCTTCTTAAGTCAACAAAGCTCCTATTGCACTTCCACATGCATCACATTCAACTTGGAATACCTTATTAAAATCAGGTAAGGCTAACACTATCAATTCAACAACCTTCTGCTTCAGAGTCTCAAAAATCTTATTAGCTCCATGTGTCCATTTAAATTCTCTTTTGTCTCCTCTCATTGTCTTCGTCATAACATTATAAATAGAACTGAAATTTTGGACAAACTTTCTGTAAAAACTTTCCAATCCATGAAATGATCTTACCTCACTGACATTCTCAGGTGTAGGCCAACTAATGATAGCTTCAACCTTCTTAGGATCCATCTTCAAACCATCCTGGCTGAAATCACAAAACCTAAATACATAAGTTCTTCTTTCATGAAGGAACACTTTTTTTGATTTATCAATAACTTTTCCACTTTCAATCTCTATAATACTTGTCTTATATGCATCAAATTCTCTTCTCTAGTCTTACTAAATATCATAATATCATACAAGTATAAAATTACACATTTATTCAAGAATTTCTTCAAAACCTCATTCATTAACCTCATAAATGTACTTGGTGCATTAGTTAAACCAAAGAGCATAACCAACCATTCATCCAAACCTTCCTTTGTCTTGAAAGAAGTCTTCTACTCATCACCTTCTCTGATTCTAATTTGATGATAGCCACTCTTCAAATTAATATTGGTAAAATATTTTTCTCCACTCAAACAATCCATTATATCATCCATCTTCGGTATAGGAAACCTATACTTAATTGTGATCTTATTGATTTATCTTGAATCAATGCACATTCATCATTCTCCATTCTTCTTAGGTGCTAATATAGCTGGTACTACACATGGAATCAAGCTTTCTCTAATTAGACTCTTGTTCAACAACTCATGAACTTTTCGGTTGAGTTCTTCATTCTCAATCGGTGTCAACCAATGTGGTGTCTTGTTCGGTAAACTAGCTCCAGGAATCAGATCCATACAATGACTAATATCTCTCATCGGTGGAAAACCATCAAGTACATTATCTAAAATTATCTCCTCATACTCGGTGAGTTATTTCTCAACTTCTACAGGAATTTCATCTTCTGTATTCTTACTTGGTTTTTTAGGAATCAAAGAATAACAAATATCATTTCTTTTCAAATCCTTAACAAAGTTCTACCTTCCATCAAACAGACTTTCACAGATGTACATATCTCACCAACAGATTCTTCAACCAAAGGTAACAAGATTTGTTTCTTACCATCAACCCAAATAGTATATCTATTCACTCTTCTATCATGTATAGCATGTCTATCATATTGCCAAGGTCTACCCAATAAAATATGACAATAATCCATTGGCATAATATCACACAACACCTTATCATAATACTTTCTAATTTTCAGATTCACAAAACATTGTTCACTCACCATTAATGTATGTGTTAGAATGACCAAGAGGGGGCTGAATCAGTGGCCTTAAATAATTATTCCAAAAGATTCAACCAAAAAATTAAATCTTAAATATACTACCCTTAGTTATCTTAAAGTCCCAATTTCATCAAGATGTATGACATACTAATTTTAACAAATATAAACTGCTCGGTAAGATATACTGTTTATCTTTTCTAGACTTTACCGAGTAGCAGCAAATAAACTTAGTGTTAAACGACCAATCTAGTTTCAATAATGGGTAAAACAAAATATCAATGCAATGAAACATATGCACATTTGACACGTATATTTTAATGTGGAACCCAATATGGGAAAAACCACCTGGGACTGGTAACCCAAAATAATTTTACTCTTCTAAAGTGAGCTCAGTGAAGAGCCAACCCTGTTAAAGGTTACAATATACACTGTTAAGTGTGACCTTGTTAGAGGATTTAAAACCAATAGTTTGTCTTTTGACCTATCACTCACTATGTTGTCAACAAGAAAACCTTTTGACACTCTTGAGTATCTGATCAATACAATAAGGACTGTTAAATCCCACTCGGTTAAGATATTTTATGAATCAATGATTAAACTGATATAGTAAATGATTTGTTCAAAATACAACTTTGATTTGCAAATATTCAGATCTATTGTTAGTCCAATAATACCTCTCTAATCAAAATATACACTTTAGTTCCTTTGATTTCTTTCTTTGTTCTGCTTGGTGAATGCTCTATCCTCTGTTGCTTGGTGTCTGCAGAATTCCTTGGCTCTGTTCTTTATCCTGTATGATCAGATCTGCATGAAGAATTCTATCTTCACACAAAATATACTCAACATTCCTCCTTGATAATGAATTCCTTGTCTCTTTATATAGACATGATTAGTCACTCAATCTCCTTGTTTTTTTTGTAGATCTCTTCTTGATCCATAAAACTTTCCATGCTTTTCTTTTTCTCATAAAGCTCTCATTTAGTTTTATTCTGTAAATCTCTCCTTGATAACTATGAATAAAATTTTCTTTTAATCTCTTTCTTTTCTTTAGCTTAACTGATCCTTGATAATAAAATAATCAATCAGTCAATCCCTAAATTGTAGCTCTGCCAGCTAAGCATTTTGTCATTCTTTAACTCCAATTATGCTCGGTCATCAACTTCAGTTATGCTTGGTCATTGAATCTTTCTTGGTAACACTTGCTTAGTTACTGCTTGCTCGGTATACACTTTCTCAGTATACACTTTGAATTGCTTGGTGTTCACTGTCACTCGGTGTATACAAAATTTTTATGTTTTACCGACCACATAAACTTTTTCTGTTCAGATCTTTAAGGTTATGACAATATGCATATGAACAATCAAACCATATCAAGTTGACATCAATGAAAATACAATACATTAACTGATTTAATGTCTTGCATTCACTTTTGTAGCTTGGTGATTGTCAACTTATCATCTTGAAACATTCAATCAGTTATAGTTCATCTATATGCTCATCCTTGATCCTTGAAATCTGATAGGGCTTCAGATGCTTCATTCTTTCCAACTATAAATTTGTGACCATCTCCTCAGATGCCAAATTCTCTGAGCTTCCACTATCAACAATTACCTTCCAAACTTTGTCTACAACTCTACATTTGGTCTTGAACAAACTTTTCCTGACAGGATCTTGCTTATCTTTCTCACTCCAAAGTATCCTTCTGATCATTAGATTTCCTTCCTTTTCGGGTTCACTCAGTGAATCTTCTTGTACCAAAGCATTTCTACTACTACCAACTTTCTTTCTTGCATGTGTGCACTCAAAAGATCTATGTCCTTCACCACAATTGTAACAAGTTCCTTGGAACCCTCTTCTGCTATAACCACCTCAGGAGTAATTTCCTCTTCCTTAGAATAAAATTCCACCTTTCCACTCGGTCTTGCCTTTGTCTTCAAATGTGTCTATATTCACCTTGTCTAGTTCATATCTACTATTTTCACCATGGGGTCTACCTCTTCCTCTACGGAATCTACTACCTCTTCCTCTTTGTCTTTGTTCATATCTTTTGTTCAACTTCTCCTCAACTTTTAGGGAAACCTGATATGCCTCTTCAATACTCTCCATCTTTACCAATATGATCTCATCTTATATAGAACTTCTTAACCCATTTAGATACCTTTCTATTCTTTCCACTTCATCTTCAACATGTCTAGATCTGATGTCTAATCTGTAAAATTCTTCAGTACAATCCTTTACCAAGCTATCTTTCTGCTTCAAACTTTGCATTCTCCTTTCTTCTTCTGATCCAATTGGAGATGCTCCCACCACAAGGATGCATGACATTTCAACTTTGTACTTGCAATATTTACCTTCTTCTTCTCTGATACATTCTCATACTCAAAGTATTTTTCCATCTCGGTTATCCATTCTATCAATTCATTAGAATGCAACTTTCCACTGTACTTGAGAGGATTAAACTCGGGTGTGGACTTCAAACTTATCAATTCTTGCATGAATCTCTCTTCTTCCTAATCCATTACAGGTGCACGTGCAGCTTCTCCTTGAAATTATTCAAGTCCATCATCACTAACATCTTCAAGATGTCTTCCTCTGCACTGGGCTATCTCAACAACTTCCAATATTTCAGCCATCAGTCTTAGCATATCAACTAGACCTGGATCTGCATTTCCTCTCCCATGAACCATCTTGAAACCCTCTACAATTGTAGGTCAGATCACAATCTGATACTCTACAACAATATCAACCACTAGTGTTAGGGATTACAAGAAGGAACCTAGATCTCACCTTCACTCTGATACCACCTGACGCATGGAGGCTGTGGAGAACAGGGGCCCAAGGCACTCCCAGTTATCCAAACCAACTTGCAAAACAACACGGAAGAAACAACATAGGAATGGGAGAAGAAACAATAGAATAATTCTATTACTTCATCAAACTCATTACATGTCAGGTTTTTAGGCGTTCCCAGTTTCAGCCATATACATTTAGATTTTTATAGAATAATCTTGATACATGCAAGGTCACAGACCTTCCATCTAAATCTCCTAACACTATATCTTTTAACCAAAACTGCCACCAAAAATAAGAACAAAAAATCAAATATATACAAGAGTCCACCAAAGAGGTCACCAATTAGATCCAAAAGATCCAACATAGGAAATAGAAAAGACCCAGATTTAGGTCCACACACATCCCAATTAGAGATCCCACATTAATTACGCTACAAAAATTAAATGCGAAAGTCGGCCAAAACAAGATAAAAAAATCGGTGAAGACCAACTGAGAAACAAAAACAACTCGCTAAAAAGGTAACTGAGAAACATAAATAACTTGGTGAAAACCCAACCGAGTAGCAAGAATGTTCACCAACACCTATCGGCAAAGCAAGACAAAATAAGTAATTGAGAAACAAAAGTTACCGAGCAGCCTCCAACAATCTACTGAACTAAAACAAACCTATTTTTGGTTGATTAGGGTTTCCAAAGAACCCAAGATGCTCCTGCATCAATAATAACAACACCATAAGACAACCAATTGTTGTYAAGTAAACCCTKTTGAGGGAAAACTCCCAGTGGGAATTAGCACCCATAAATAATGCACTAAAACTATAGTATCCCTATTAGGATATTTGGCCATGTTAGGAGATATTATTACATAYAGTACATAGTACCTGTTAAAGAAAAGACCTTGTTAGGAGTCAAGAGAAACAACTAGCTCACTGCCTAAAGAAGGTTAAATCCACCTTCTCGACTCACTATCTGAGATACAGATATAAAGATACAATATCCAGTGAACTGACTGATAGCAAAAATTTTTATCAAATAGTTCCATTGAAGTTCATCAATTACTATCTCTTCTCTACATCTAGCAGACTTCACAAATACAAGCTCTCAGCTTCCACATCCACACTTCCATACATCCACAAGATAAAACAAATCTCCTTTATACAAATTACAAATAATAAAATAGATGGGCCAATTAAGACTTCCCCAATATACAAATAATTACGTAACCCCTTGCTAAGATATACATGATACCTTTAACAAGTAAAAATTGATTAAAAATCATCAGATATAATGTAAGATCTGTAATCCACACTTGTTATTTATAATACACACTAAATCTCTGAAGTCGGCCCCAAATAGGTCTTCTCCATACACCACAGCTGACGTCACCAAGAGTCTTTCAACCCAAGAATCATAAAAAAAATTCCTCAATATGTCTCCCGATATTCCCTAAGCTCACATAACATGAAAAGTGCTCGCACACAAGCTATCCACAAAACTCAAAGACTAACATTGTCACAATTCTCTCTCACTGTTCTGGCAACAGTCTCCACCAAAAATTCTATAACTAAAACAAATAGAAAAATAAAATCAAGCGACCTTAGATATAAGATCCCATCTTGTCCCTTAATACATATATGTCCATGCATCCTCTGATATTTTTTACTGTGTCCATACACGATTTTCAATCTCACTTGTGCCTAAGACAAGTAGTTTGACTAAGACTTCAACTAAACATATGTTTACATAAATGACAAAATATGAATGCCAAAAACTACAAGAGAATACAATTCCAACAATACCCCCCTTTGGCATGGAAACATATGAGAAAATACATCAATCCAAAAATTACCCATCACAATACAATCTTCTCAATATCCTCTCCACAACTCTCCCTAAAAAAGTAAGGATTTTCACTGAATCTCTTCCCCTTTGGAATCAATGGAAAATGGTTACATTACTCTATTTGTGCCCATCTTTCCTCTGTAAGGTGTAATTTTTTCAAATCTTCATGCCTCCATCAACCATGTGCGTAAACAGCTAAATGTGTTCTAGTCATTCTTGTGATCACTCCCTATGAGGAGTGGATCCACACATTAAGTCCAGGAAATGATAGCTCTAAAATCCACTACATTGATGCATTCCTACATCAATAAGTTCTCACAAGGAGGGGCTCTCACCACAATCATACCTCTGAGATACTCAAAGGCATCCTTCGGAAATTTTTTTGTAAATATATATACTATTTGTTCCTTTGTGTTGATATACTCTAATCTAATCTCCTTCCCTACAACCTTCTCTCCCAAGATATGATACTTGATTGAAATATGTTTGGTCTTTGAATGCATAACTAGATTTTTTGACATATTCACTATGCTAGTGTTATCATAATGAATAACCACTGGTCCTTCAAAGTTTATCCCAATGTCCTTTAACATCTGCTTCATCCAAACAATCTGTGTGCAATTTATAGCAGCAGCAACATTGGTGCAGGGAGAACAAGAATAGATAGGGCCAAAGGAACACCTAGCTATCCAGCCATTTTGTGGAGTAAACATAATGGAAGAAAACAACACAGAAAAAACACCAAGGAGAGAAGAAGAAACAAAAATCTTTTATTGATTCATCCAATTACCACATACATGTCTGGCTGTGAGGCCTTCTGGGTTACGACCAACAAGATTTAAAAAATACAAACTTGTCCTGCCTTCTACCTTCTCATATCATCATCTGCTACTTACTCTACTAGCTAATACCTAACCTACTCCTAGACATCCCTATTTATACGTGCCAAAATGTCTTACAAAGATGGAATGTCAACCACTAATAGTCTGCACACATCCCAAGACAATATCTAAATATTAAATGCACCATCAGAAATTAAATACATAAGTCAGATCCGACAAGAACCAAACAAAGACAAGCTCAATAAAAAATAACTGAGCATCAGGTTCACTCGGCATAGGAAGGAAAACTCGGCCAACACTGGATAGCTCAGCACAAACAGGAACTCGGCCAACACTGGATAGCTCGACACATACTGCAACTTGGCAAGAACTGTAACTCAGCACTTACTGGCACAATGAACAAAGATGAGCAAGATAACAATGCAACCCAGGATGCTTCAGCATCAGACAACTAGGGTTGAAAGAAATGATTCCCCTAAATCATTGAGGAGTCAAAACCTAAGCTGAATCCAACTTAGATCGATAAATCCATGTAGCATCTTCAAATAGTCTATTCTTCCACTTTACCAAATACTCATAATAACCTTTTCCTCTTGTGCTTCTACCAATCCTTTGATGCAATATCTGTTCCACCTCTTCAATCTGATTCTTAGGATAATCATCTCGTATAAAAAATTCATCATTTGATTCATGATACTTGTGCAAATCAGCAATATTGAATATAAGAGATATATCTATGTCATCAGGTAACTCAACTTCATAAGAATTACTACAGTCAAACTTCCTCAAAATTCTACAAGGACCAAACTTCTTCATTTTTAGCTTACTGTATGTTCCAAAAGGAAATCTTCCCTTCTTCAAATGAACCATCACTTCATCACCAACTTCAAAAACATGATGTCTCCTAGACTTTTCAGTATTTTCCTTATATTTCTAATTACTTTGTTCCAACTTCAACTTCACTTCCTCATGTAAAGACTTCACAAAATCAGAAAATACTTCCCCTACAACACTTCTCTTTTCTTCACCAACAATATCCCTCAAATTTGATACTTGTCTAGGCTGCATTCTAGTAACAATCTCAAAAGGTGTTTTTCCTATACTCCTATTCGCAGAATTGTTATATGCAAACTTACCTTGTGCCAAGATCATCTCCCAATTACTCAACTTATATCCAACTAAACATCTTAGAAAATTACCCAAGCTTCTATTCACAACCTCTGTCTGTCCATCTATCTATGGATGGAATGTAGAACTAAACCTCAACTGAGTATCCAGATTTTTCCACAAAGTCCTCCAAAAATAGCCAACAAACTTGCTATCTCGGTTAGAGATAATACTTCTCTGTAATCCATGCAATCTAACAACCTCCTTGAAGAAAATCTCAGCAACCTACACAACATCTGATGTATTCTTACATGGTATTAAATGTGCCATCTTAGAAAATCTATCCACAACAACAAATATGGAATCATACCCTCTTGATGTCTTAGGTAATCCAAGAAAAAAATCCATATTGATGTCACCCTAGGGTTTCTCAGGAACAAAAATAGGTGTATACAATCCAGTATTCTGACTTACTCCTTTTGCAACTTGAAAAATTTGACAACTCCTTACAAAATTATGAATATCCTTATACATATGTCACCAATAATACCTTTCCTTAAGCAAACTTAGTGTCTTATCAATTCCAAAATGTCTATCCAATCCAACACAATGCTTTTCCTTAATCAAATTAATTCTCATGTAACTTCTTGGTAAACACAACTGAATTCCTTTGAAGAACATACCTTTTTGAATGAAATACTCCTCAAACTTACTCGGTTGTTCTGACAGATTTGGTGCTCTATACTCTCTTCACGCCTCAGAAAAACTAGGGTCAGTATCATAAAACTCATTTATCTCATCAAAACCAAGAACTATAACCTTCATCTCGGTCAACAAATAACATTTTCTGCTCAGTACATCTACAACTCGGTTAGTAACTCCACTCTTATGCTTGATCACAAATGTGAAACTCTATAAATATTCAACCCACTTCATATGTCTCTGATTCAACTTATGTTGACTTCCTAAATAGTGTAAAGATTTATCATCAGTATACAACACAAACTCCTGAGGAATCGAATAACGTTTCCACTTTTTCAAAGCTTGAATGATAGCATAAAACTCTTGATCATACAAAAAATACTTCCTTTTAGTGTAATTCAACTTCTAACCAAAGAAAGAAACATGTTTACCTTCTTGACTCAACATAACTCCTATTGCACTACCACTTGCATCACACTCAGTTTGAAATACCTTATTGAAATCAGTCAAAGCTAACACAGGTAACTCGACATACTTTTGTTTCAAAGTCTCAAAAATCCTGTCATCTCCATGTGTCCACTTAAAATCCTTTACCAAGTCTCCTCTCATAGTCTCGATCATAGCATTACAAACATAACTGAAATTCTTAATGAACTTTCTGTAGAAACTAGCCAAACCTTGAAATGATCTTACCTCACCCACATTATCAGGTGTAGGCCACTCCAAAATTTCTTTAACCTTCTCAGGGTCCATTTTCAAACCATTAGCTGAAATCACAAATCCTAAACACACAATCTCTTCTTGCATAAAGGAACACTTCTTCAGATTAATCACTTGCTTCTCCTCCTTCAGTCTTTGCAACACTTGTCTAATATTCTCAAGGTGTTCTTCCTTAGTCTTACTGAATATCATAATATCATCCAAATAAATAATCACAAACTTACCCAAAAATCTCTTGAGAACTTCATTCATCAACCTCATGAAAGTACTAGGTGCATTAGTCAAAACCAAAGGCATAACCAACCACCCATATAAACCTTTTTTTTGTCTTTAAAGGAGTATTCCACTCATCACCAAGTCTCTGATTCTAATCTAATAATAGCCACTCTTCAAATCAATCTTGGTAAAATACTTTGCTCCATTCAAACAATCCACTATGTCATCCATCCTCGGCATAGAAAACCTATACTTCATTGTTATCTTATTGGTAGCTCTGGAATCAATACACATTCTCCATTCTCCATTCTTCTTAGGTGCTAATGCAAAAGGTACACAACACTGACTCAAGCTTTCTCTAATCAAACCTTTCAGTAATAACTCTTGTACTTGTCTATTAAGTTCTTCATTCTTGATAGGTGTTAATCTATATGGTGCTTTATTTGGAAAACTAGCTCCAGGACTCAGATCTATACAATGACTTATACTTCTTACTGGAGATAAACCATCAAGAATATCCTATGCAACAATCTCCTTGTATTCATTTAGCAATTCCCAAATTTCTTCTAGCACTCGGTCTTCACTATCTTCTGTTGCTTGACATTTACTATTTTCTGTCACTCGACAGTTAATATACCCTGTCACTCAACATTTAGGAATTATAGAAAAACGGACTTGATTTCTCCTCATTTCTTTCTCATAACCATGCAAAATTTCTCAGTAGTATAGTTTATCTCATCTGTAACTTCAATCAAAGGTAACAATATTTTCTTCTTCCCATTCACCCAAAGAGTATATTGATACAATCTACCATCATGCACAACATGTATATCATACTGCCAAGGTCTACCCAAAAAAATATGATAATAATCCATAGGCATAATATCACATAGAACTTCATCAAAGTAATTTCCAATTTTAATTTTCACAACACATTGCTCACTTACTAATAATTTATGTTCATCCTTGATCCATGAAACATGATAGGGTTTAGGGTGTCTCAACCTCTAAAATTGCAACTTTCTAACCATCTCTTTTGATGCCAAATTTGTTGAACTTTCGCTATCAATAATCACTTTGTAACATTTTCCTTCCATCTTACATCTGGTCTTGAAAAGACTTCTCAAAATAGGCTTTTCATCCACTCGGTTATTACACAAGGCTTTCCTTACCATCAGGTTTTCTCCAGCCTCATGTCCACTTGGGGAGCCCTCAAGATCTTCTTGTACCACAACATTTCTATAACTTTTTCCATTTCCATCAGAGTGTCTATACTCGAAAGATCTATGTCCTTCTTTGCCACATATGAAACAATTACCACTAAAACCACCTCTACATCTTCCTTGGTAGGAACTACTACCTCCTTGGTAAGAACTACCACCTTTCCACTTGATCTTTCTTTTATCATTAGTTTTCCACTCAAATTTTCCCTTATCTTGCACAAAATTATCAGATCTACCACCTTCACCATGGGATCTACCTCTACCTCTCTAGAATCTACCACCTCAACCTCTCTATCTTTGTTCATACTTCTTTATCAAGATCTCCTCAGCTTTCAAGGCATATTGATATGCTTCTTCAAAACTCTCCAATTTCACAAAACTTATCTCATCTTGAATTCCAGATCTTAATCCATTCAGGTACCTTGCAACTTTCTCAACCTCATCAGATCCACATGTCCAGATCTGATGTCTAATCTATATAATTCCTCATTTTATTCCTTCACATTCATGTCATTTTTTGTAAGGTTTTACATCTTCCTCAACAAGCCAACTTGGTAATCAAAAAGTAAGAACTTCTTCTTCACCTTGTTCACATTTTCAATCAGGTTATGATCTTTTCCTTTCCTCTTCTTTGTCTATCAGTTTGCAAATTCTCCCACCATAGTGAGGCATGCCCTTTCAACCTAGTGACTGCAATCTTCACCTTCCTATTATTAGGAGTGTTTTCAAACTCAAATAACTTCTCCATATTAGAGATCCAATCCAACACAACATTAGTATCCAACTTTCATCATAAGGAACAACATCAACAATAGGTTTTGAATGTGCCCTAGTCAATACTCTCAACAATCTTTCCTCATCTTGATCTTCCTCAGGCTTTGGATTAGGGTCAACTGCTTCATCATCACTCACATCATCAAGATGTGCTCCTCTTCTTTGGGATATCTTCACAATATCTAATCTGGTTATAATTTGTCTCAACATGGCCATTATGGCATTATCAGTATTTCCTCTTCCTCGAACCATCTTGACGGTTCCTACAAGATCATAACCATCTACAAGTTATAGGTCAAATCCACAGATCTTCCACCCTACAAGCAAATCCAAATTAGTTTTCCACATGATCCAATCCACCAAGGACAAGCTTCTCTCTGATACCACCTGGTGCAGGGAGAATAGGAATAGCCAAGGCCAAATACACACCCAACTATCCATCCAACCTATGGAGTAAACAAAATGGAAGAAAACAACACAAAGAACAACACCAAGGAGAGAATAAGAAACAAAAATATTTTATTGATTCATCCAATTACCACATACATGCCCGACTGTGAGGCCTTCTGAGATATGACCAACAAGATTTCCAAAAATCCAGACTTGTTCTATCTTTTACCTTCTCATATTATCATCTCCTACTTGCTATACTAGTTTATACCTAACCTACTCCTATAAATCCCTATTTATACTTTCCAAAATATCTTACAAAGATGGAAGGTCGACCACCAATAATCCACACACATCCCAAGACAATTTCTAAATATTAAATGCACAACCACTTGTGCTCTTTCTGTCATCAACACTTCTTGCCCAATCAATATCAATATAAGCATGCAAAATAAAACCATCAGATTTTTCATACCATAAACCATATGTTAGTGTCCCTCTTAGATATGTAAATATTCTCTTTACTGCAACAAGATGAGTCTCTTTAGAGTCTTCTTGATATCTTGCCACAATTCCAACTGCATTGGCAATATCTGGTCTAGGGTGAGTTAGATATTGTAAGCCTCAAATCATGGATCTATAATTTGTCTGAAAAATACTCTGAGCTTCATCAATAGTATTAATTTTGTAACTAGTAACCATACGTGTTCCAACAGGTTTACACTCTTCCATTCCAAACTTTTTCAGCATTTCCTTAAGATACTTGGTTTGAGAAATGAAAATGTCATTCTTGTTCTAATTTATTTGCAGACATAGAAAGAATTTCATTTCAGCAATCATTGACATCTCAAATTCACTTTCCATTTCCTTAGAGAATTTCTTACTCATATCATCATTACCTCCAAAGATAATATCATCTACAAAAACTTCAACTATTAAGATTCCATCTTTACTAGTTCTTAAATACAAACTACTGTCTGCAGTACCTTTTCTGAAACCAAGACAACATAAATACCTATCCAATCTAGCATACCATGATCTAGGTTCTTGTTTTAGTATGTACAAAGCCTTCTTCAATTTTCAAACCATTTTCTCATCATTTGTCAAAGGAAATCCATCAGGCTTCTCAATATACACTTGTTTTTCTAAATCTCCATTCAGAAATGTAGATTTCACATCCATCTGATACACTTTAAAGTCTTTGTGTGCAGCATAAGAAATAAATAATATCGCTACCTCAAGCCTAGCCATAGGAGAAAATGATTCTTCAAAGTCTATGCCTTCTTGTTGTGAGTAGACTTTACAAAACAATCTTTCTTTATTCCTTACAACCATTCTTTCTTCATTCATTTTGTTTATGAAAGCCCATTTAGTCCCTATAACATTCTTGTCCTTAGGTCTAGGAACCAATTCCCAAGTGTTATTTCTCTTTATCTATTCCAATTCTTCCCGTATTTCTTTATTCCAAGACTCATCTTTATATGCCTCATCGGTAGTTTTCAGTTCTACTTGAGAAATCAAACAAATCTCATTTCTTAATCTAGATCTTATCATCGTGCCTCTATTTGCACTGCCAATTATTTGATTTTCAGGATGGTTTTTCTTAACATACCTTAGTGTCTTTGCAATTTCAGTATAATCATTCAGACATACCTCAACCTCATTATCAACGTCAAAAGGTTCTTCTTTATTTTTAGTGTTCTCCATGTTGTCTGAAGTTTGGCTATAGTCATATATTCTTTTCTGAATCTGAAACTTCTCATCAATCCTTACATTAGCACTTTCAATTATCTTTCTCAATCTTAGATTGAAACATTTATAAGCCTTTATTTTAGTAAAATATCCAAGGAAGATTCCTTAATCACTTCTAGCATCAAACTTTCCTATCTCATTATCTCTTTTGATATAGAATTTACTACCAAATTTTCTGAAATATTTTATAGTAGGAGCATGATTAAACCATAGTTCATAAGGATTCTTATTTTTACCTTCTCTGATCTGAATTTTTTTCAAATTTTAAACTGCAATACCAACAGCTTCTCTCCATTGAACATGCAACACATTTCCTTCAAGCAACATAGATCCGGCAGCATCCAATATAGTTCTATTTCTTTGCTCTGCAATCCCATTATGTTGTGGTGTCTTAGGAGCTGATGTTTGCCTTTATATTCCATGCTCTTTGTAGTAGGTATTGAACATATCAGAAATAAACTCTCCATCTCTATCTGACCTTAAACATTTTATCTTCAAACCTGATTCATTCTCAACTTTTGCTTTAAAAATATTAAATTTATCAAAAGCCTTAGATTTCTCTCTAAGAAATGTCACCCACATCATCCTATAAAAGTCATCAACAAAAAGTATGAAATACCTTTCACTATAGTAATATCTTGTTCTTGTAGGACCACATATATCTATATGCACTAGATCCAACTTCCCTTTTGCTAAGTAAGATTTTCTTTGAAAATTGCTTCTAGTTTTTTTTCCCATCACACATTCTCTACACATAGTGTTAGAAGGTCTTACAATCTTAGGTAGATCTCTAATTACATTTGTCATACTGGCCTTTATAATGTTATCAAACTAGAAGCCTCCATAGTATTCAGCTCAAATATATCACCTCTTGATTTAGTACCTATTTCAATCAAATCTCTTTTCTAACTTCTGATAGAAAATTTACCATTATTGAAATTCAGATGATAACCCTTGCCTACAAGTTGTCCAACACTCAACAAGTTATGCTTAAGTCCATCAACAAGCAATACATCATCCGTATTAGTATTACCATCAAGAGAAATTGATCCCACTCCAATGATAAACTTAGGAGTATTGTCACCAAATTTGACTACACCACCATCATACTTAGTTAGCTAAACAAACTTATTTCTACCACCATTCATAGGATGTGAACAACCACTGTCTATGATCCATTCAAATTTCTTTTCAACATGTGAAACTAGGGCTTTCTCTTCATGAATAGGTTCATCTTCTTTACTATAAATAAATCCAATTTCATCATAATCCATAGTATCATCATCAGACAGACCTTCACTAGCCTAGTACCATTCCTTATCCTTGGAGTAATTAGGTCTATGAAACTTAGATTTATGTTTAGGAACCCTTGTAGGACATATAGATACAAAATGATCTATCTTATTACATGAAAAATATTTTAGACGTAACTATCCTTCAAAATTTTACCCTTACCTCTCTTTTCACTTCTTGGGATCATTGCCACAATTTCATCTTATTTCCTCTCTTCTTCTGCTATCTTTTCCCATTCATTGGCATATTCACCAAGATATTCATGTAAGTGATGACATGTAACTGATTGAATGTTTGATAATGTTAAGTTGAAGATAATGCAAGGCATTAAATCAGTTAATGGCTTGTATTGTCATTGATGTCAACTTGATATCATCTATACGGTCATGTACATAATGCCAAAGACTTCAGAGAATCAAAGGAACTAAGGCTATGCTTTTAGAAATACATAAAATTCATCTTTTCACTACATGAAAAACAACACCGATGGAGTGCACACCGACGAACAAAGCAGAGTTATAGTGTTGCCCGATGAGCAAAGTCAAGGTTTTCCGATTAGTAAATTTCCAATGATGCCCGATGGACAAAGATCACAAAGATATCTGGAGTCTCACTAACGGAACTTTCCGTTGTCACCGGTGACTAATTGCAGAGTTGACCGACAGAACAAAGAGTTCATAAAATGACAAAATAACTAGCTGGCAGAGCTAAAAGATGGACTTAACTGGTTGTTTTATTTGTTTTATTCGACCAGAGATAAGTGATAGATTTAAAGATGATTTGTACAGTTGGCAAGAATATTTCTATAAGAAAAATCAGGAGTTATGCTTTAAATCTAATTGGCTAGATTGTTTATCACGCCAAGAATCAAGAATCAAGAAACAATGAATATCATGTCTATATAAGAGACAAGCTTAATTCATTTCCATATGCATGAAAGGGGATTAAGGGGAGTGAATAAAAAGAGGATGTTGAAGAGAAACTGATGAAGAACAACTTCATGCAGTCCTGATCAAACAAGCTGAAGGAGAGCTAAGTAATTCTGCAGACACCGACAAATAGTGAACATAGCATCACAGAGCAAAAAGTAATGGAGTACAAGGATTGAATTGATACATTGATTAGAGAGGTAATGTACTTAAATAGATCTAAAAATATGCAATTCAAAGTTGCAATATGAATAGGTCATAGTGTTTCAGTTTAACCATTGAAGCATCAAGTCTCTTAACCGAGCAGGACTTAACAGTCTTCTATATATTGAGGTACATCTCAAGGAGT
>MU224094.1:2268413-2300308 GCA_018584345.1 Thuja plicata | reverse complement strand
CTCAATCGTTCACTTTCCTTTAAAAGGAGACCTCTCCTTCTCATTTTCATATTAGGTTTTCATAATATTGTTATGCTGCAGGTTTGGAGAGCAATTTTGGAGGAGAATTTGAGCACTCAAGCTCTCTACTTGTTTTCTTTATTCTTGCATTCATGGCTCCTCATATAGATTAGAATCATGTTTATTTCCATAGATTAGATTTGCATTCATATTTCCTTTTATAGACTAATATGCACTGTTATCATTTAGATTAGATTTCATTTTCATGCATTTGAATCTCTCGTTTCATGGTGTATTTGCAATAGACACAACTAGGTCAATCTGAGGGCCTTCATTTTACATTTTTACACATCCATGACTAGAGAGCTATGGATCGATATTTGAGGCCTCATTCTTGAGCAACCTTGAATGGAATGATTCATAGAAGTGTGACAACATTTATGCACAGAAAGGGATCCTAGGAAAATTGCAAGACACAATCTAAATAGGAAATAGCACCAACACGACACTAGAACACCAACGCTCTAGGACACAGACCAAGGACAAAAACAAAACCCTACAACAAAAAAAAAAGGAATATGTACAAATATGCATTACTGCTTAGCAAAGTCAACTTATTTCTTCCCCCCTTTATTTCCCCAATTTGAAGGAGTCAAACCAGGCTTGGTGGCCTTCTGCCATCAACAAACTTTTGATTCATCTTGCCTCTGTCAAACATGTGATTCTGATATCACTCTGGGATGGAGACCAAGGAAAAAAACAAAATCCTATAGCAAAAAACACAATAATATGTACAAATATACATTTCTTCTTAGTAGAGTCAACTTATCTCTACCCTCCCTTTATTTCCCTGATTTGAAGGTGTCAAACTAGGCTTGATGGCCCTCTGCCATCAATAAACTTTTGATTCAGCTTTCCTCTATCAAACATGTGATTATTATCACCCAACAACATGACCAATCTGATAAAATCATTGAAGAACACCAAAGTAAACACGAAAAACTTGGCAACATCCAACATTCGACCATTCTGAACCTTACTTTCACTTTGTGAAAACAATAGTAACATGAGACTATTAAAAACATAGTCCTTGTAAGGGACTTTATCACCTAGCACCATAGACTCAAAGTTACAAGGCAAGAAGATGTCACACCCGTCAAAACACTCTCCAAAATCCAGCCCACTACAAAATCATGTTGGACTAAATTCACCATGTCAAAACTCTTCATATCCCACTTTTGGAAAAAGGAACATAGCTCTAGCTGAAGAAAACTGCCTGGTATATATTTCCAATTCTGATATACCTCCACATGAACTAAACCAAATTGTGATCCAAATAAGTCATCATGAGGTTTTCTTTCAACATCTTTATCTTGACCCGATTCAGTGCTGCATAAAACATTATCATCAACCCCTATTTACTCACTATAAAATAGAATTTCCATATTTATGTTAACCACATTAGAACAATCAATACTCAAATCAAATCTGAATGCATCCATTTCCAATTTAAGAATGTGGTCACCTCTTGTCTCTATAACACAAGAAATATTCTGTGGGAAAATTTCATAAATTGGTTCATACAAGTCAGACAGTGACCCACCATTAGCAATTTCATAACCATTTTCATGGTCCAGAGGATCAATAATTTTATATTCATGACTGAGATCATATTCTACATTTTCAAGATTATTTATGGAACCACCATAAATAGAATCACTATCCATCTGATGAGTTAGCATAATGTTGTCTAAAACTGGAAACTCGTATATTGAAATATTTTCAAAAATATTTTGAGCTACCACAGTCTCATATTCTAGTCCATATAAACCCTCATGCCCCTTAGGATCAACAACCTCATATGGAAAATCAATGGATACAAACATACAAATTGACCTAACAATATTATCACCATTGTTGCACTATTGTTCAAACTGAAAAGCATGTGTATCTTCATCAGTACACCTGAGCCTTTTACTTGAATTATAATCATGACAAGGTTGCCCTTGATTTTTCTTTGGTGTAAACTCCTTGTATGAGCATTCCTTCTCCAGCATCTCTATGTTAACATCATCATTATCTAGGATAAAAGAATTCATTATTGTCTCAGACAAATCAACATCCTTACAATCATCTCCAATGCATGACAAGTCTTCATCCTCTTCACAAGGCTACAAATAAACCATCACCTTATCTTAAAAAAAGGTCAGGGCCATTCTGGCACCATGAAGCCTCTTCCTTAACCAATTCCTCACATATATCCTCTTGGACATCCCCATGTGACAAAAGCATGGGTTGAGAAACATCTTCCTCATCCTTACTATCAGCATCAGAGAATTATAATAGAACCTCACCATTTGGGGCTTCAACATCATCATCTAATGAAACACCTACCCTTCTTTCCACATTTGACTGCAAATAATTTGTTTCTGCAGACCCATAAATAGAATAACTAGTTTCCAAATTATTAGGTGTGTAACCTGTTAGGAATAACAGTCTACAAGCACAACTGAGAGAGGGGGTGAATCAGTTGTGATACATAATATTAAACTTTAAACTTTATAAACCAAAACTTCAATGCAAATGATAACACAGTAAATGCCAACACAATAACACAATACTTGTTATCAAGGAAACCCTATTAAATTTAAAACCCCAGAGGGAATTATCACCCACAAATGATGTACTAAGACCATAGTATCCATGTTAAAAGATTTAGCCCTGTTAGGAGCTTATTACAACATTACATTACATAGTCCTTGTTTAAGGATAGACCATGTTAGGATTCAAGAGTAATAGTGGGCTCACTTCCTAGGCACACTGCCCAAAGAAGGTTAAGGCCACCCTTAAGGATTAACAATCTGAACAAATGTATATAGATAAATATATAATCCAATGAACTGTCTAATAGCAATTGTCTTTGCTTAGTCAGTTCCAATGAAGTATTATAATCACCAACTCTTCTCTACATCCAGTAGTCAAAATAGCCTCATAGCTTCCATACTTCTCTATCTTCACAATTACCTTCTCATCATACATTTATCTTTTCAAAAGAAAATATCTCTCATATATACCCTATTACAATAATTGATTAGGTCGGCCAATTAAACTTTCCCAATATAAATAATTGATTAGGTCGGCCACTTAAGGCTTTCCAATATACAAATTATTATTTAACCCCTTGCTAAGATACACAAGGTACCTAAAACAAGTAAAAAATAATTATAATACATCATATATACTCCAAGATCCGCAATCCACGCTCACAATCTATAATACAGGCTACATCTCTGAAGTCGGCCACCAAATAGGTCTCCTCCTGAATACATGCTACATATGATGTCACCAACATGTTCATGACTATCGATCAATACCCAAGATTCCTCAATGTGCCCTCTGTCATCCCTTAATTTTGCATACTCTAAAACATCTTCGCCTGTAAGATATACCCAAAACACAGAGACCAGCTTTGTCAAGCATCACTATCACAGTCCAAAAACCAATCTTCACCAAAACATCTGTAACATCACCAATATAAAATATTAAGCCAAGTGACCTTAGGAATAAGGTCATCACACATCCTTCCTCATATCCTTATCTTTGATCATTGTGATTCATCTATACAGTGTCCGTACACTTCTGTCAGTTATCGTAGCCAATATGTTCTCTCCACAGAAACATATGTTGGCATCAGTGACAAAAAATGAATATCAACAACATAAATAGTACCCAAATCCGTTATCATCCAACAATCTCCCCCTTTGGCACTGATGACAACATATGAGAAAATCCATCAACCCAAAAATTACTCTCTCTCAATACAATCTTCTCAATATCCTCAACACAAATCTCCCCAAAATAGTAGCGATTTTCAGATAGAATCTTTCCCTCTTTGAAAAAAATGGCAAAGGGCGCCAAGCCTCTTCTGTAATCTTCTATAAGGTGTAGCTTTTTCAAATCTTCATGTCTAATAGCTAGGTGCAAAATCACCCAAATGTGCTCCATAATGTTCCTGTGATCACTCCCCCTGAGGAGTAGATCCATACATCAAGTCCAGAAAATGATATAGCTCTGAAAGCCATTAGACTGATTCATGTCTACATTAATTAATTACCAATGGGAGGGGCTCTCGCCCCATGCATTCTTCTAAGATATTCAAAAGCATATTTTGGAAAGTGTTTTGTAAATATATCTGCTATCTATTCCTTTGTGCTAATATATTCCAGTCTAATCTCTTTCTCTGCTACCTTCTCCCTTAAGAAATGATACTTAATAGAAATGTTTATTATTTGAATTCATTATAGGATTATTTGACATATTCACTCTTTCTAGTGTTATCACAATGGATAACCATTGGCTCTTCAAAAATTATTCCAATATCCTTCAGCATTTGTTTCATCCAAACAACTTGTGTACAATTTATTACAGCAGCAACATACTTTGATCCAGTAGTAGACTGAGAAATACAGTCATGCTTCTTACTTAACCATGAAACCAACCTTTTCCCAAGGAAAAATGCTCCACCACTTGTACTCTTTCTATCATCCACATTACCTGCCAAATCAACATCAGTGTAAGCCTGTAAAATAAATTCATCTAATTTTTCATACCATAATCCATATTCTATTGTTCCTTTCAAGTGTCTGAAAAATATTTTCACAACACCAAGGCATGTCTCTTTAGGATCTGCTTGATATCTTGCCACAATTCCAACTGCATTGGAAATGTCTGGTCTGGTGTGAGTAAAATATTGTAGACCACCAATCATCGATCTGTACTTTATCTAAAAAATACTTTGAGTCTCATAATTACTAGTCAGTTTGTATCCAGTTACCATGGGTGTAATAACAAGTTTACAATATTCCATTTCAAATGTATTCAACATTTCCTTAAGATCCTTGGTCTGAGATATAAAAATACCATTCTTACTCTGATTAATTTGCAAACCAAGAAAAAATTTCATCTCACTAATCATTAAAAATTTCAAATACATTTTCCATTTATTTAGAGAACTTCTTACTCATCTTGTCATTGCCTCCAAAAATAATATCATCAACAAAAACTTCTATGATTAAGATTCCATCTTCACCAGTTCTTAAATATAAATACTGTCTGCATTACCTTTTCTGAAACTAAGATGAATTAAATACTTGTCCAATCTTGCATACCATACTCTCGGTGCTTGTTTCAGTCCATACAATTCTTTCTTCAACTTACAAACCATGTCTTCATTTTCTGTCAAAGGAAATCCATCAGGTTTCTCTATGTATACTTCTTTTTCCAAATCTTCATTCAAGAATGTTGATTTCACATACTTTAAAGTCTTTATGTGCAGCATAAGCAAGAAATAATCTCACAGCTTCTATCCTAGCAACAGGAGAAAATGTTTCTTCAAGGTCTATGCCTTCTTGTTGTGAGTAGCCTTTACAAACTAGTCTAGCCTTTTTTCTTACCATTGTTCCTTACTCATCCATCTTGTTTCTGAAAAGCCATTTAGTTCCTATCATATTTTTGTTCTTAGGGCTTGGAACCAATTCCCAAGTATTGTTTTTCTTTATATGTTCAAGTTCTTCTTTCATAGGTTTAGTCAAAGATTCATCTCTACATGCTTCATCAGTATTTTTTAGTTCAACTTGAGAAATCAAGCAAATTTCATCTCTAACTTTAGATCTAGTCATCATTCCTTTACTTGTATCACCAATGATTTGATCTTCAGGATGATTCTTCTTAACACACCTCAGAGTCTTAGGAGTCTCAGTAAGCTCAATTAATTCATCTTCAATCTCATTATCAACCATCAAAGGTTCTTCAGGTTCAATAGTGACCTCTTTTATTTCTGAAATTTGACCACAGTCATACATTCTTTCCTGAATCTAAAACTTTTCATCTATCCTCACATTAGCGCTTTCAATCAACTTTCTCAATCTCATATTGAAACATTTATATTCTTTTCTCTTAGTAGAATAACCAATAAAAATACCTTCATCACTTCTAGCATCAAACTTTCCTATCTCATCATCTCTTTTGATATAACATTTACTTCCAAATATTCTGAAATATTTTACATTAGGTATATGATCAAACCATAATTCCTAAGGAGTCTTACTTGTACCTTCTTTTAACTGAATTCCGTTCAAGGTGTACACAACAGTGCCAACAACTTCCCTCCAATGAACATGTCATACATTTCCTTCTAGAAACATAGTTCTTGTAGCATCTAATATTGTTCTGTTTCTTCACTCTGCTATCCCATTCTGTTGTGGTGTCCTAGGTGCAGATGTCTGTCTGAATATTCCATGCTCTTCACAGTAGGAATTAAATAAATCTGATGTAAACTCACCACCTCTATTTGGTCTCAAACATTTTATCTTCAAACCAGATTCATTCTCAACTTTTGCTTTGAATAACTTGAATTTTTCAAATGCTTCAAATTTCTCTCTCAAATATGTAACCCACATCATTCTATAAAATTCATCAACAAAAAGTAAAAGTACATTTCACCATAATAAGATCTTGCTCTTGTAGGACCACACAGATCTGTATGTACTAGATCCAACTTCCCTTTTGCTTAATAAGATTTTCTTTTAAAACTGCTTCTAGTTTGCTTCCCCATGACACACACTCTACACATAGTGTTAGATGGTTTCACAATCTTAGGTATATCTCTTACAGGATTTGTCATACTTTCCTTCACAATGTTATCAAAGTTAACATGAAAAAATCTTCTATGCCATAACCAACATTCATCAACCTTCGCAATAAAACAAGAAGCTTAAGATGTATTCAATTCAAATACATTACCTCTAGATTTAGTACCAGATGCAATCAAGTCTCCTAATTTACTTCTGATAGAACATTTCCCATCTATGAATTTCAATTGTAACCTCTGTCCACTAACTGCCCAACACTCAACATATTATGCTTAAGTCCATCAACAAGCAGTACATTACCAGTATTAGTCTTTCCATCCAAACAAATAGATCCAACTCCAATGATAAGCTTAGGAGTATTGTCACCAAATCTAACAACAACACCATCATATCTTTTCAGACTAACAAACTTGTTTTTTTTAATCTCTAGTCATATGATGTGAGAAACCACTATCTATAACCCATTCAAATTTCTTTTCAACACAAGATACTAAGGCTTTTTCTTCATGTATAGGTTCATCATCCTTAATAGCAATAAATCCAATTTCATCATAGTCTACATCATCATCAGATACACCTTCACTAGCATAATAACATTCCTTGTCTTTTGAATATTGTGATTTGTGAAACTTGGGTTTATACTTTGGAACCCTTGTAGGACACTGAGATGCAAAATGACCAATCTTGTTACATGAAAAACATTTCAAAGGTAACTTGCTTTCAAATTTACCCTTACCTCTCTTTTCTCTTCTAGCAATCAGGGCTACCACTTCATCTATATTTATTTCTTCCTCCTGTATCTCTTCCCATTCATCAGCATAGTCTCCAATCTCTTCTCTCAAGTCACCATTGTTGGTGTTTGAAATTCCAGATAAGGTCTTTTTGTTTCTATGGATAGTCGCCTTGAATGCTGACTCTACTTTAGGTAAAGAATCTCCTAGTTCTGTGGCCTCAAAAGTAGTTAGCTTTCCAATCAACATCTCTCTAGTGAAGTTCGGTGTCAAAGGTATAATCTCCTCTATAGCTTGTACTTTAGTTTTGTATATAGGTGTCAAAGATCTGAGTATCTTTGCAATCACTTCTTCCTAACTGTAATTACCTCTAGAGTTTCTAATGCCAATAACCACTTCAGTAATTATTTGTGCATATGCCCTAATATTCTCATCATCTCTCATCTTCATTGATTCCATCTTTGTCTTCCAGTTTTGCATCTTTTCCTATTTAGTAAACTTATCTCCTATATACAGTGCTTCCAATCTTGTCCAAATCTCATGTGCAGAATCCAAGTCTTTTACTTCTATGAATTCACCTTCAGAAAGTGTGTTGATCAATGATTCCCTTGTGACCATATTACATGAAAATAGATTCTTACCATCTTTGGTAGCCTTCTCCAATTCATCCTCAATCGCTATCTTTTCCTTCTTCTTCGTGATCATCCACTAGTCAATTCCCAAACATAGAAAATGTGTTCTCATCTTGTTCTTCCAACTGTCAAAGTTTTCAGGATCAAATTTTGGACTATCCTTCCTGTAGTAAGTCATCTTAAGGATCACCTCAAGCTATTAAGCTTTCTCTTTAAGGACCAGTAGCTCTGATACCAATTGTTAGGAATAACAGTCCACAAGCACAACTGAGAGGTGGGGGGTGAATTAGTTGTGATACAAAATGTTAAACTTTAAAATTTATAAACCAAAACTTCAATGAAAATGACAACATAGTAAATGTCAATACAATAACACAATAATTTTTGTTGAGGAAACCCTATTAAAGGTAAAACCCCAGTGGGAAATAGCACCCACAAATTATGTACTGAGAGTATAGTATCCCTGTTAAAAGATTTAGCCATGTTAGGAGCTTATTACAACATTACATTACATAGTCCCTATTAAAGGACATACCATGTTAGGAGTCAAGAGTAACAGTGGGATCACTACCCAGGAATACTGCCCAAAGAAAGTTAAGGCCACCCTCAAGGATTAATAATCTAAACAAATGTATATAGAGAAATATACAATCCAATGAACTGTCTGATAGCAACTGCCTTTGCTTGGTCAGTTCCAATGAAGTATTATAATCACCAACTCTGCTCTACATCCAGCAGTCAATCACGCCTCACAAATTCCATACTTATTTGTCTTCACAATTACCTTCTCATCATACATCTATCTTTTCAAAAGAAAATATCTCTCATATATACCCTATTACAATAATTGATTAGGTCAGCCAATTAAGCTTTCCCAATATAAATAATTGATTAGGTCGGCCACTTAAGGCTTTCCAATATACACATAATTATTTAACCCCTTGCTAAGATACACAAGGTACCTAAAACAAGTAAACATCAATTAAAATACATTAGATATACTCCAAGATCCGCAATCCACGCTCACAGTCCATAATACATGCTACATCTCTGAAGTCGGCCACCAAATAGGTCTCCTCTAGAATACACGCCACAACTGACATCACCAACATGTTCAAGACTATCAATAAATATGCAACATTTCTCAATGTGTCCTCTATCATCCCTTAAGTTCACATACCCTAAAACATCTTCTCCTATAAGATATACCCAAAATAATGAGACCAGCTCTGTCAAGCATCACTATCACAGTCCAGAAACCAGTCTTCACTAAAACATCTGTAACATCACCAATATGCAATATTAAGTGAAGTGAACTTAGGAATAAGTTCATCACACATCCATGTTCATATCCTTTATCTTTGATCATTCTGATTCATCCGTACAGTGTTAGTACACTTCTTCTAGTTATCATAACCAGTCTGTTCTCTCCACATAAACATATGTTGACATCAGTGACAAAACAAGAATATCAACAACATAAATAGTACCCAAATCTGATATCATCCAACACAAACCCTATATATATCTATCTATCTCTACCTTAAGAATATTATACAATTATTCACTAACCATGTTAACACCAATGTGAGGGGCAACCACTCTTTACAGAAAAAACTCTTTATTCACATTTTGTTTTGAATCATAATTTAAATCATGGTTAGTAAGATCAGCAAGGATAAAAACATCTTCACATTGATTTTGATTTCTTTATCCACACCTGTAAACTGCATTTGATACATAATGACACCGAACCCCAGCAGATAGAAAACCCCTTGGGATTCTATACTTTAAATTATTTTCAATATCTATTGCTGTCAAAAAATCTAGATGCAAAGTTTTAGGCTCTTTATCTCTCAACAATTAGCTCATCTTTTTACCAAATGCACCTAAATAAACAACCAAAAAAACAACACCGTTTGGTCTGAACTTCATTGGGATCTGACGTAATACTCTTGCAAATCTGAGATTGAAAGGAGGAACCAACTCATCATTCTTTATTTATATCTCCATGAAATTCTTTATCACTGTAGATGGATTAACCCATTCACCAAACTGCTCCAAAAAGGTTGAACCTAACTCTTCCCATGAAGGGACAGAACACTCTGGAAGAAAAGAGAACCACTACATTGCATCACCTACTAAAGACTAGATAAACAACCTCATAATGTTGTCCTCATATTCAATATCAAAATCCTCAATTAAGTCCTTGAAATTTCTATAATGCTTTTCAACATTTTCCTCTCCCACCACTGAATTTTGGCAATTTTTTTTTTATCTCGGCTGGAAAAAGATTTGGGCAACCATGAATGCCTTCAAAATTTAGAGGTGCATAATACTTAATGCTGGAAATCTATCTACTACACTGTTGTGACATCTTAGTAGGCATAATTGCATTTGAATGTATGCAAGGCTTGAAAGATTCACTATACATTTATACTTGCACTTGACTTTAAGACACAATCAATCATTAGATGGTTACAAACTTCCTCTTTCTTCCCTATTAATTAGTGTTGACCACATAATAGGGAAAATTTTAACAACTGATTTTCATAGAACAATAATTATCCAATGAAAAACAAAATACCTGGATGTGATGAAGTTGCTGCAAAAAAATTGATCTGAAGTCACCTTCACATCTTCATTGAAATATTTGGTAGATTCGCCACCTCTTTGTAGAGGAAAAATTCACATCAGTTGAGATCTCTTCACCCCACTCTATCCTTCTTCAAAACCAAAAAACTCACAACACACCCCTACTAATAGGGTCTCATATAGATTCATCCTTTGACTATGCTCCCATTCATAGGAGTCCAAACATCTGCTTTATCATCATTGCAAGTCCACCTTTCTTTTTAGTCTTTCTCCAAATATGCACACTAGTACAATCAAAGAACTTAGAGTCACCAATCACCACTTGTGAGATAATATATGTATATATTTTAGGAACTTGGACTTTTAGACACTTTTGCAATGATAGACAAAAACAAACCCTGACTCACTTTATAAGTAAGAGGAATACTTCTTTGTAGAACATGAGTCTAGAACAACCATATCACTCTTCGATTGATTCAACAAAGCAAGGAAACAAATCTCTTAAACTTGCTAACAATTATGTAGAAGTTGTTAGCCTTTGTTTCCCCAATAGAGTCTCTATGTTGTTGTTGACCCTTGGATGGGCTAACTCTATCTGAAAATTTGATTTGATTTATTTATAGCAGAGTCTCCCTGATAAGGTCTACAAGACCTTCTGTTCTATGTCTCCAACAAAGTCTCCATTTTTGTTGGTTCTTTTTCTTGCTAATCCTTTTTATACACGTGGCTCAGGTATATTCCTCTATATTCCCCAAACCGATTCAATGAGGAAAAGAAACAATGTTCAACAAGATCCTTAAACCTTCTACACTTTGAGCTCCACAAACTCAGGTGGGTATTACCTATCTTCTGCCTTCAATATTCAATATTATCACAAACCAAAAGGCATAGTGGAAGCAACATAAAGTATGTAAATGGTAAAATTTTTTATAAAGATTGATGAGAACCACACATTCTATCATACCAGACCAGTGGGTATGGAGTCACTCTAAATGAAAAGACTCTTAACAACAACATACATCAAATGTAAAATCTACAAATGATCTCTAAACTTGACTATGCCTTACATACTCAATTCACACTCTTGGAAGCAAATACAATCATCCAATTCATTACAGTTCTTTACTCACTAAAACTACTTTAAGGCATTTAATTCTCTCTAAAAGAAACCCTAAACCAGTTAGACCCTCTGCCTTACAGAGTGATGGATTGAGATGTCCTTAACAACCAATCCAATTATATACAAGAACTGAAACAAAGACATTACTCATTAAGATCTCACAAATAACAAGAAATTACAGACATATATTATGCTAAAACATCTGAAATATTTAAAATCAGATCCAAAGAAACCACTTATAGCCTTAATCAAATATGCAGAGCTTACAAGCCTTCTGTGGCATAAAAATCCCATCATTACAAATGACTCAAAAAACTCTAATTATACCAATTGGACACCACAAGTTTGGACCACCTTAGGGCAAAAAGAAATCCTAAAACACAACCACCAAAACTCAGGAACGAAGCCAACATTAAGGCAAAATAGATAGGGATCCGACTAAGGTTACAAAATATCTGCAAATTTGATTAGAAACCTGAGTCATCACCAATCGACATTTAAGAAGCCACAGTCATCAAAAGTCTATCCCTCCAACACCCTATAACTACATAAATGTGACCCAAAAGATCAGGCTCATCCATCGACCTCTCTGCAACCTGGAACACAATAGCATGGCCAAAAAACCCTCTGCACAGATTTGAAAATTCAAATAATACTGGCCCCAATGGTCACGATGGCGCAGAAACACATCAACGACCCATATTGAATCTCATAAAAAAAGTTTAAAACATGACCATTGATCTTCCCTTACTGACACCTCCATGTAGCACCTTGGTCCCACTTGGCATCGAGCAAGAAAAGACATCGAACAACATGATCAAGAAAGCTCTCTCAAAAACAAAATCATTTGACACCCATCTAGTCCCAACAACACATAGCAACACCTCATGCACTCGCGGCCCCTGGCCTAATATTCTCTTTTTCATTGTGAACTCGCGACTACCGTTGATCTCCTTCTTGGTCTGTGCATGTGGTAAAATCTCACAAGCTCATGGCCTCAAACCATCATCTCCACTAACCACTGCGACCATGCGATGACCGCCACTTACCCTTTTTGTAACTTTGCAAGGCCCAATTCTGATCGCTGTGAAATTGCGAAAACCATCATTGTTGTGCCACCTAGCATTCTTTCAACCACGGGCCCACAAAATCTACTTCCACGAACCACCAGCTAGCCGCTGACCTCAACCACTTCCTTTGAGCTATCTGCCAAAAGGACGCATGACTTTTAGGCACTTAACCATTGTGCGCTCGGCCATAAAAATGCTAAGCCACTACCCAACACCATGAATGTCGGAAAAATGACTTAGCCAAATCCTCAATAAAATAGACCAGAGACAAGCCAGCGAAAATATGAGTTGTTCCCCTTCGATTGGATCATGCACGGAGAAACCCTGGGCAACCAAAACTAAATTCCCTCTTCCCTCTGCAACTCCCCATGGAGAAATGAGACTAGAACAAGCCTTTGCAACTTCTGGTATCCGCCATGAAACACTGAAAGCACGCCAAAATTTAAGATGGTACTCTTAGAAATGATAGTACCAACACAACCTACTTTGGGTTTGGGTTTGAGTCATGGCCAAATCTTTTTTCAGATTCTTTCTTTGTAGCTATATGGAAGGCTGCTCCAGCTATACTTGTCTAGAACATTTGATGAGAAAGGAATAGGTAGATATTTAGAATGGAACATAGTAATTGTGAGGGAGTAATCAACAAAATAGAAATTATAATTTGCGAAGAAGTAAATGCATACACATCCATACATAAAAGACTTGATTCTATGTTCACTTGTTGGGATAACAATATTCGAAAGGAGTGGAATGTCATAAAACTTCCATTCAAAGGTAGTCTCATGTATAATTCCAAAATTAAGGTGAACATGAAAGAGATTAGATGGAAGAAGCCTCAGTCTAATTCTTCTAAGCTCAATTTTGATGGAGCTTCAAGGGAAATCCAGGAGCTTCAGGTATTGGATGTGCTATAAGAGATCATGTGGGTAAGATTATTATTGCAGGTATGGAAAGAATACCGGATGGGTTTAATAATGTTGTTGAAGCCTGTGCCCTTCTATTTGGTCTCAAATTAGCAACCTTTTTTTTATAAATAAGGGGCCGGCGCTGAAGACTTAATATTAATAAAATAGATAGTACAATAGGTATGTCTAAAAACAAACTAATATCCCAGCTAACTCCTTCTGACATAGAATCAAAATGGAGCCTACAATGCTCCTCCCTCCACTTTAGGTTTATATGCTTATACTTAGTAAAAACCAGTATTAGAATTAAAGAGTTGAGCCCAAAAACTACAAAATGGATCAGAAATGACTTATCTCTTAGATCTAGTCCGATGAGGAATTTGAGCTATCTTCATTGTTCTCAGCAGAGGCCACACTTTCTGACTCGACATTCTCATCACACTCCTCTGCATCCTCATCCTCCTCAGGCTCTGCTTCCTCTGCTTCTTCTTCGTCTTCATCTTCTGCTTCCTTCTCCTCTTCTTCTTCTTCCTCATCCTCTTCCTCCTCCCCAACACCATCTTCCTCATTATCAGAAGAATCCTTGCTTCCCAGCCCATCTAACTTCTCCTCATATCTGTACTGATAAACCCATTCCAGATTTTCATCCAAGTCATCCCCATACTGTTCGTCCAAGCCGTCATTCAAGCCCAAAAATTTTGATAAGAAGGAAATGTTCTGTTTCATCACATATCTTCTAATGCTGTGATCCTCCCATTCCGAACCCCATAGGATAAAAAGTCTCCTAGGAGGGCCTCCATAAATGTTGTGCCTAAGATTACTCCCAAGACTTGGAAATGGCTCACCCGCTCTCATAACTACAACTTGTTCAAATTAGCAACCTTAGTAAAGGCTACTAAAATAATTATAGAAGGAGACTCTTTGAATATCATCTTGGCTCTTAATGGCTTCAAAACTCTCAATTGGAAGCTTTATTGCACTCAAATTCCCTTCTACTCCAACATGCACTGCTACAGGGAGGCTAATCAGATAGCAAATTTATTGGCAAATCAGGGTTGCTGCATTCAAGAAGGGGAGAAAATCTTATATGACATGAACCAAGAACTCCAAAAGAAAATCAAGGAAGACATGAACTCATAATCTATGGGTGCAAAAAAGTTTTTCTTGTAACTCTTTTTTTCAGCTATTAAATTGATCCAATCTAATGAAGTGCATCTTAGCTATTTAGATTTTGGGGCTGTTTGCAGGCCAATGATTTTATTTCTTTCAGATCATGTTTTGTCTCTTAAAGTTCATCTAAATTGTTTCTTCAGCTAATCAGCGTTCCTTGAAGGAGAGCATCACAATGATTCAACATCCCGTTTGAAGCCATTTTCACATGGAATTTGATCATAAATTTTCATTTCCACAGTCTTGCTTTGGTCATTGCCAATGCTAAGTTCCACGTGTTGTGTTTTATCCCTTTCAAATTTAGTGTTCTAGTTTTGTTGGAATTGGCCTTTTTCATGCCCAATGGACAATGCTTAACATGTGAGTTCACAGTGACTTTTTGTGCCCAACATGCTTTGGCAATCCAGTTCAATGTTTTTTTTTTGCATTGAGGGCGGCATCATTCTAAGGTTTTTTTGTTCGAAGTTGCAGTGATATCATTATTGTTGACAGTGATTCAAGATAGGTGTTTTGATTGCAGTGCTCTTCAGTAGGTTTGATTGCATAAATTGTGCTACTCAGTGACTAGCCATTGATTCAATTAGTTGAATACCAACTCTGTACAATTTCATTGGTCGTCGATTGGTGTTGTGTAATGGATCAGATTAGAGGTGGGTTTTTTTTTAAGAACACCTCGATATGCTTTGGGTCAGTGTGCATAATGTGTATGCCATGGTGACTCTTAGAATCATATATGGGGGTGCAATGCAGTGCCACTAGCATGTTTGTTCAAAGTATTAGTATTAGAATGACAGTTGTATTCTATCAAGGAGTTTGAGGGTTTCAATAGTGCTCTTGAAATGTAATGTTTGCATTTCAAAGTGTTTAGTTGATGCTAGGGTTATCTGTTTTTAGTTATGGGTTGGTGTTGTCACTGATTTCTCTGGTTTTTAGCTGTAAAGATTTACATGGACAGGTTGGACAGGTTTCTCTAGGTTTGTTTGTGGGCTTCCTTCCCACATTCTTGTTTCTTTTCTTTGTAATCTTTTCTTTTCTTTTTTAATATATTATTATAGGCTTTGGCTTTTGCCCCCTTAAAAAAATCATAATTTGTATTTAATTACAAAAAGAACGTAGGTTTTAACATAATAACTTTAGTCAAATTTAGTTTTACCTTTTTAAAAATGTTAAGTTAGCATGCAAACTCTTAAATATTAGAATAAAAACAAGAAAGAGAAAAAGGGAAAAGTGTTGGTCAAATTACAAGAATGAAATCAACTATATATTTTAATTAAATTTAGAGAAGGCAATAAAGAGTCGAGTTTAAATGGTTAGATATTAGTTTCATCCTTAGCCCTCTTTTGTGACTTTTTGTTTTCTTGTCACCTTTGAATGTAGACATAATTGTGTTGAAATTAGTATAATTGTACTCACATCCCCAACTTACAAATAAAAAAAATTATATAAAAAAAAATTAAACAAAATTACTTTTACCTTTTAAAACATGTTAATCTTTCATGCAAATGTCTAAATATATTTCATTTTTTATGTTTATAACTACAACCCTAATCCATGACAACAAAAGAAAAATATCCATTCTTTAATTTTTCACATAATTTAATTTTAAATCTTTAAAAATATAATTAAAAAATCTTGTTATTGTATTCCTAATTACTAAAAAATTATTGCTATTGTATTCTTAATTACTAAAAGAATTCTTAATCCAAATTACATTTACCCTTAAAATACATTAGCTCACATACAAATTTCTAAATATTAAAAAAAAACACACAAAAAATTAAAAAAACATTGAAAAAGTATTTGTACCCAAAATAAAATCTTAGTCAAAATTACTTTTATCTTTTAAAACATCTAATTATTAGGAAAAAGAACAACAAAAAGGAAAATGTCAAAAATCTTGGTCAAACTACAAGAATGAATCAAATATATATTTAAATTAAATTTGGAGAAGACATAAAAGAGTTGAAATTTAAATGGTTACATATAGTCTATCCTAAGCCCACTTTTGTGACTTTATGTTTTCTTGTCATTTGAATGTGGGCATTTATATTGTGTTGAAATCAGCATGGTGATCCTCAATTCTTCTACTAACAAAAAAAATTAAATAAATTTCATTTCTTCTTTTTATAGCTACCATATTCTATGACAATAAAAGTTAAAGATGATTCATTCTTTAATTTTTCTATAACTAAAATTCAAATTTTTTTAAAATACAATTAAAAATAATCCTACTATTGTGTTCCTAAATTACCAAAAAATTATTTTATCAAAATTACTTTTACCTTTGAAAATATGTTAAATACCAAAAAATAAAAAATAAAACAAGTTAAAGGGAAAAGTTTTTTTCTATCAACAAATAGGAAAATACAAAATTCTAAAAACAAACTTGTGATTGGTAGATATCTAATATTATAATAATTAGTTAGGTTTCACTAAATAGGATAGTATTGTCTAATGACAAATATTCATAACATGTTTATTTTTAATTACAAAAAGAATCTAGATTTTAGCATTAAAACTTTAGTCCAAATTATTTATACCTTTTAAAACATGTTAAAGGCATATGCAAACTCCTAAATATTAGAATAAAAACAAGAAAGAAGAAAAAGTAAAAAGTGTTGGTTAAATTACAAGAATGAAATCAAATATATACTGAGTTAAATTTGGAGAAGACATTAAAGTGTTGGAGTTTAAATAGTCAATTATCAGTCTCACCTAGGCCTATTTTTGTCACTATGTTATCTTGTCACATTTAAAATGTGAGCATAATTGTATTGAAATTAGTATGGTGATACAAAATAAAATTCAATATATTTTATTTTTGCTTTTTATAATTACAACCCTAATCCCATAACAAATGACCCCTTCTTAAAATTTATTTTCATTTTTTATAATCCCATGACAAATGACCCATTCTTTAATTTGGTGAAATTCAAATCTTAGAAAAATACAATTAAAAAAAAACTTAGTCTACGTTTCTTAAATTATCAAAAAATGTTAATTGAAATTAATTTTACCTTTTAACACATGTTAAAGTTGCACACAAAGTTCTAAATATTAGAAAACAACAACAACAACAACAAAAAGAAAAAAAAAGAGAAAAAAGTTGGTCAAAACACAAGAATGAAATCAAATATATCTTTAAATTAAATTTGGAGAAGACATTAGAGTTGGATTTTAACTTGTTAAATATAGTCTGTGATAAGCCCACTTTTGTGACTTTATATTCTCTTATCATATTTGAATTTGGACATAATTGTATTGAAATTAACGTGCTGATAGTCTCATCTCCAACTAACAAAAATGACTTAAACATATTCTTATTTGGCTTTTTATAACTACAACCCTAATCCATAACAATAAAAAAATATGCAACTTCTTGCTCAAATATTTTCAAATTTCTGGTTTGCACATTGTGGCTGAGAATGGAGGGCCCCCTCCCCCTCCATCTAGAGACCCTCCTCCCAACGCAGATATAGTGATGCCTTCTGGGGGACCTACTACATAGATTCCAAGTGCTCAAAATGGGGTTTCTGTGGATTACGTTAATGGTCATGGTGGCACCCAAGAGGGTGCAGGAAAGGAGGAGCATGCACACCCAAAGGAAAACCAAAAACCCAATGACTAGAAAAGTGCGCTAGTTAGCAAGAATCAAGAACAAATTATCCAAGATTTAAGCCCAAATTTCATATAGATTGAGCAAGGAACAAAACCTAGGCTTCCAGACTCAGTGGTAGACCACATTGTTTCATTGATGAATAATACACTGGTTAAGAAATTCTTCTCTTTCAAGTCAATGATCGGTATGGTGAGGAGATGGGTTTTAGCCGGATGGAAGTTGAAGGGGAGTGTCATCTTGAGCATTATGCCAAGTGGCCTCTTATTATTCAAATTTACTATGGAGGAGGACCTAATAGTGATGATTGTTGGGTCATGGGCCTATGAGATACAATATTTGTCCCTCTATAGATGGAAAGCAGGGTTCAACCCTGTTGTAGAACTTAACAAAATAAGACTTGCATGGGTTTGTATGCCAAGACTTTCACTTGAGTTCTTGGATGAAAAGATATTTATATGGACTAGAAGCACATTTGAGCACTATGTGGTTATTACTCATGTGACAAAGGCAAAATCTAGGTTAGTCTTTTCTCATTTATGTGTGAATGAGGCTGATCATAAGACTCTCCCTAATTTTATTACTTTAGAATCAAAGCTAGGTAAATAGACCAAGGTGCTATTATATGAGAATGATATTGTCTATTGTTATAAATTCTCTCAACCAAAGCATGCGATTTCAAAATGCAGAGCCCCTCTAGAGAAACAACAAAAATTGAAAGATAAGTACTCCCTATGATTACAAAGGAAAAGAATATTGTCAGGGAAGTCTTGAAGGATGAGACTAATGACTACTAATTGATAGATGGGATTTTAAAGCTAATGAAATCCCCAAACAAAACTACCACCTCAAATGAGGAGAAAAAATACCCTAAAATGATAATCTAGTTAGAGGAAGGGGAGATTCCCAATATTACTACCTCAAGTACAAGTAAAAAAAGGGAAGAGATTCCTATAGCACCAACTCCAAGTAGTGACTTTGTGTTGGAGAAGGTTGGACCTTCCCCTCTAAATAAGGATATCTTTTCCGCTAGTAGATACTTTGCGTTGGAATAGGTTGGACCTTCCCCTGAACTAAAGAAGCTCTTCTCATCCCCAAGTGCTACCACTAGTAACCGAATACCAATAAATAATGAAAAATGGACAACTCAGAAAAGGAAAGTTAGAGCTAGAAAGATTGATGTGGGAACAAAGACTAAGAATGATCACCCATCATAAAGGCTTTTAAGACAAAATGAGGCACCAAGGGAAATCATCAATAGGAGGTAGAGGACCCTAGATACTACATCCAAAAGTAAATAAAATGAAGTTCCTCTCATGGAACATGAAGGGAATGGATAGTCCTTAGAAACAATATACACTAAGGAAATTTATCTTCTAAATGAAGATTGAGATTCTATTGCTGCAAGAAGTGAAGATGGTTGTAGGCACTTTTAGTACCATTTCTAAACAAATTTTTCCTTGATCCTCTTACCTCATTAGAAATACCAATGGGGCTTCAAGGGCATAGTCATAATGTGGGATCCAAGAAAGTGAAAAGGGGATCTTCTTTCATACTCATCAAATTACTTGACTATCATATTTAATGAGCAGTGAAACACTTCATATGCTCCTAACTCTCACACATGGCATAAGGAGGTTTGGGAGGATATCTCTTCTATGATCACTGATGATCAAGACTCAAGACTCTTTTTAGATGGTCACAGGAGACTTTAACTCTCCCTTGTTTCCCTCTAAGAAGGTGGGAGGAGTGATGGACTACTCAGACAACATGGGGGACCTAGCTAACTTTATTACCAGATCAGACCTCTTTGACATAGAACTAACATGTCAACTTTTTACCTAGTCTAATTATAGGAAGGGGAATAATATTATCTAGGTTAAAATTGATAGATTTATTGTCTCATCCAATTAGGACATTGGTTTTAATCTCACTCTCAAAGCTATCCCAGACACTGTCAAACCATAATCCTATGCTTCTCCAATAGATAGATAGAACTTTGTGAGGGCCTCTTCCTTTCTGCTATGAGACTTTGTGGACCTCACACCAGGATTTTGGTAATCATATCCAAAGTTAGTGGAATACACCTATATAGGGTACAACCATGTATACAGTATCCCAGAAATTGGACATAATCAGGAAATGTTTGAAAGGTTGGAATAAGTTCACTTTTGGATCTATTTTTTCTCAGAAGTAAGAAACTAATTCCAAATTGATGGCTATTCAATATCTAATGGCCAAGGGATATTGTTCCCAAGTGGCTCATAGAGAGGAAGAGGCACCAAGAGAGAAGTGGAAGGAGAATTTGAAGAGGGGAGAGATCTACTATAAATAGAAATCTAGGGTGAAATGACTAAAAGAGGGGGATATGAACTCTGTCTTTTTCCACAAAACTACAAGAAAACATAGGAAAAGAAATACTACAATGTTTTTGAAGGATGATAGGAATCAAGAGATTATGGAGGATTCTTAACTAGGAGAGATTATTGAAAACTACTTTTGCAATGCCTATGGAGACAATGGTGGAGAATTGAATTAGGTACTGGGGAAATGAATCTTACAATGTTTACCAATGGATTTAAACTCTACAACAATGCCTAGATTCTTTCTCTAATTATTGAAGATGAGGTGAAGAATTTTGTCTTTTCAATGGGAGGTTATAGGGCCCCTAGACTAGAGGGTTTTCCACTAGCATTCTTCTAAGAGTTTGGGATATCGTTGGATATGATGTTATAATGGCGACAAAATATTTCCTTAGAACTGGAAAATTGTTGAAAAAGATGAATAACACCTTCATTTACTTAATTCAAAAATGTTAGAAGACCCAAATACTTGGATTTTAGACCCATCAATTTATGTAACACAATTTAAAATACTTTTTTAAAGTCTTGGTGAATAGAATCAAACCTTTACTAGACAGTTTCATCAATTGTAATCAGAAGGGGTTTTTTCCCAAGAGATTGATTTTAGATGTGGTTGTTACCACACATGAGATTATACATTATATGTATAGATGAAACCTCATGGAGATGGTATAATTCCTCTTTAAAGTCTTAAGGAAGTTGGAGTTCAATGCAATTATAATTAGCCTTGTCAAGGAGTGTGTGGAAACTGTCAAATTATCAGTCCTTGTTAATAGAATCCATAGGGGGTTCTTTGGAGCTTCTAAAGGTCTTCAACAAGGAGACCCACTTTCTCCAAACTTGTTTATTATTCTTTCTAAAGTGCTAGGTAAGAATTATTTGAGTCTTGTGAGCGAGGTTAGGCTATAAGGAGTCAAGGTTGCCTCCATCAGCCCAACTATAGTTATGTAACAATTTGTCGATGAAACCATTTTATTTGGAAGGGCCTCACTTGTTGAAGCAAGGGAATGAAGATCCTTCCTTAACAATTATGAAAAATCTTCAAGGAAACATATTGACTATAAAAAAATTATTATATATTTCTTCAACACTAAGGAAAATATACATAACAAAATCAAAGCAATCTTAGGATGTCAAAGTGTCACTCTTCCTAGGACATATTTGGGTCCTTATCTCATATTCAAATATGTGAATCTTTCTTTTTGGAACATCATATTACAAAGGATCCAAAAGAATTTGGAAGGGTGGAAGGGGAAACTCCTCAGTAGTGTAGGAAAACTACAACTTCTTATGACCTCGCTTCAAGGTATCCCTATTTACTTTCTCTATCTATTTAAGATTACTAGCACTATGCAAGAAAAGTTGGAAAGAAAACAATGATTTTTTTTTTGTGGACAGACATGGAAGAGAAAAAAAGAATCTCTCTAGTTAATTGGGATACAATTTGTAAAGAGATACAAATAGTTGGGAATAAGGAAACTAACTTTACTCAATAAAGCTCTTGTGGAGAAAATTGGATGAAAGCTTTCTCTTAATAATATTGATTGGCGTAATATTATGAATGATAAGTAACTTAATTTTGTGAATTTATATAGGGTCCTCCCTACCTTGGGCTATCCTAGTGGATATAAAATCTAGCTATCCTAGTGGATATAAAATCTAGAATGATATTCTCAAGTGCAAGAATTTTATTTAGATGGGACTAAAATTGCAAATTGGGAATGACTGCTTGATTCGATTTTGGGAGGATATTTGGATTAATTAGGAAAAACCTTTGCCCCTTAACCAAAATTTCAAATAGCTTTGTGATAATTCCATGAGGTTTTTGATTACATATCCCCATTGAAAAACTGGAAGGACATCCGTTTATGTTGTCATAACTAGACTAAATCACTCCTGAAGGCTAGGGCTCTATAGATGATGTTGAAGGGGATTAGAATTACCCCATTTCAAAGGGAGGACAAATTCATTTGGATAATGAACCCTAAAGGATACTTTTCAGTTAAGTTGGCTTACAATGTGATTTTAAAGGAAGGGAATTCTCTAGGTTTGTGGATAAAGATATGGAAACCTCAATTGATTTCCAAAACCAACTTATTTTAGTGGAAAAAATACATAATAAAATCCTCACTTAGGAAAATTTTACTAAATGAGAATTCCAGTTACCAAATAGATGTGCAATTTGCAAACAAGATGAAGAATCTATACCACCTATCTTACTCCACTGTAATTATGCCCATGAGTTATGATTGATGGTGTTGAATAAGATTGAGGTTCCATAGGAAAGGAATAACATTATCCAACACCTATTTTTATAATGGAGAGGGCCCACTTATAACCCTCTAGTTAGAGAACTTTGGAGGCAGATCCCCCCAGTTTGGATGGAGCTTGTGGAAAGAAAGAAATAACATGATTTTTAGGGAGGTTAAAAACTTGGTGGGGGTGTTTTTAAAACCTTTTGTAAGCTGCTTAAGAAGAACATATCAGTTGCTACCTAGCAATTTCCTTCCTTTCTTCCTACCCATTTCAATAATAAAATGTCAAGGAATTGGGAGTTGCCCAACTCCTATGCTATATTTGAAAATTCTAAGATAATGACAAGGAGGAACACTAGATGGAAGGTGCCAAACCCATGATGGTATAAGATAAAATTTGTTGGAGCTACAAGAAGAGGATATTCTATTTTGGGAGGGGTCATAAGGTCCAACTCAGGAGGCATGATTGGTGCATCCAATGATAATATAAGAGGGAATACAAATAAACAGGCTGAAGGAATGACCTTTCTATGGGGAATTAATATAACGCCCCACCAGGCAACCCTCAAAACTAAGGGTGAAACATGTATGGGTTTTTTTTTTAAATAATAACAAGTTACGTGCATTACACAAAAACAACATAAACATGAAGCATGATGATCACTACATGATTGTATACCAACAAAAGTCTTCAACACTTCCAAGGGACCTATGACAACCTAAAATACTCAACTAGGATAGAATGTTCACTTCCCACTAGTTGCATCTTGAGAGATCGGGTGATATCCAATGAGCTTCAAGGAACCAAGATAGTCAATAATGCATGACTAACCAAGGAGGCTAAGTCAATCCTCAAAGGCTATTACATCAATGTTCACTTCAAGCACTATTTGAGATGTGGGATAAATGAGACCATACATGGACTGTGAAATTATCAAAATCCTCTCAAGGATAAAGGGTATCCAAAACCCTAGGCATATTGCACCCAGACCTTTGGCAAGTGAAAATCACCATAAATACATAGGTTCTCAAAGATGAACTCATAGAAATAGAGGATAAATGTGTAGGAGAAATTGATAAATGCACAGGAGAAAATGATCAATGCACAGGAGTAGGAAAATATGTGTAGGAACATGAAATATTATGAAAAATAGATAAAACTAAGTGTTGACACCAACACACGACCTAATAAAGTCAACCTCCACACTAGGAAGTGTCATATACACTAAATTGAGATCAATTACACTTGATTAGATCAATAAAAATCATATAAATGAAAACATAAACTAGAAGTATGATCTTGAACACATAGGTTCAAGAATACATCAACATAGTACCATGATCTCATGAAGGAGGTATACTATAATCTAGGACTTCTCATCACCTTTATAGTAATCCAAAATTATGGATTTCCACACCACCCAACCATGAGGTATCCTTAGGCCCTCCCCACCATGCTTGCGAAGATAACCATATGGGCCAAGCACACACAAACTGACCAATCATGGAGTATGGCTTAAAATACAATTAATACACAAGTATACTTCAATGTACAATGAGAACATCTGATAAGAAGTTCAATTTCACATCACAGGTATGAGGATACAAAAGACATATAGCTACTCAAGGTCATGCATTGCTCAACACAACAAGAAATCATCTCCACATGAGGGCATCTTGGGAACACAATAAAACATCAATAGACCAAGAACACAACTCATCCATAAAATCAATCCAAATATCATCAATGACACAATTCATAATAATCATACACCACAAAAATTACCATCTTACGCTTTTGTTACCAACCCTATCCTCGAAAACTCACTCCGTTGGGTTACAACCAAGAGTACGGTTCACTTGAAACCCACATAAACTCATGTGTCAATGCAAGATTATCACATAGTCCACAATAACCTACCAGATTTACTATTATAATAAGACTCATTTTTCACACACAATCATGGAATCACAAAGGGAGTTTTAATAATCCCAGCCAATATCTACACAAGGCCAAGCACACTCAATCAACTCAAATCCAAAAATATGGATCCCCTCAAGGTCTCAAATTAAAATTTCATATATATATATTTTCTATCATTCCACATAAACCAAGCTCACCAAGATCACTTAAATACTCTTTTTGAACAATTCAAAAAATTGGACATAAAACCAGTCCAAAGCCAAGCCATCATTGATGGCTCCCCAAAACCTTAAAGTTTCAAACTTAAAGAATGAAAATATGAAAGAACCGATTGGTCTATAACAACCAAAAACTCCAAGAATGCAATAACATTTACATTCTAGGAAATCACAAAAAATTGGGTAGGATTTCCCCATACAAATCCCCTTTTCCAAATTTTCATCACATAAAAAACACAAATTCATCAAATGAACTTCTACAAAATGGAAATACACTTGGAATCCACTCACAAAACATTTATAACTCACAAAATTTGATTGAAATAAGATATAGAGAAGATATGAGAATTTCTTAGCTCTCACATAAAGAAAACATAAAATGTGAAGAGCAAATCCAACTCACAATGGAAAGCAAAAAAATCCAGGCAACCGGTAGCAAACGCCAAAACAAATTGATCAAGCCACTGCCCATAAAATTTCTCCAACAAAATCCTTCCATCCCAAGCAAAATCAAATTCCCATGAGAGGGTTTTGGAGAGCTCATGAAGAATTGGAGAGAAACCAAAATCAAAATCATCCTCCTAAGACCACTTTTCCCCCAAATGAATAATGAATTTACCAAGGCAATAAAACATAATATTCCTCCCAAGCTAAGATATCAACAATAAAATTTCAAAATAAAAATGCTCACATAATAATAAATTCCCAATACCAATAAAATGCCCCAAACAATAACTTCTGACAATAATATAAGAACTAGTGACTCTAACAATAAATTAAATATATTATTTTACTCATGCATTGCCAATGATCATAACGAACAACTGTATTGCACAACACAAGTCACTGGTCTCATCACATAATGCATGGTAGTCAAATTTTACCACATGATAACAGGCTGGTAAATATAAACAACATGGCAATTGTCGCCCAAGAAAAGGAATGACAATTAGGCTTAGGAACATGATTGGCCATTTGACTATCTCCAATTTACCAATCGTCAAGGATAATATAGGCACGTTCAGACCTGTGAAGCCATGGGGAATCAATGCCTGGTACCTGCCATCACTCAAACACCACGTGTCACGAGTACCAGATCACATATACATAAATAGACGAAGCACATAATCCATCATCATCAAATAATGATAGTCCATGAAAGGGAACTTTAGTGTCATAATCATTCTTTGAATGTTATGACATTGCCTCTTCTCACATAAAATCATCTTATATTTCAATACATTAATAGTTATTTATTAGCAATAATGATCAACCTTAATCTTTACATAACATGATATATCAGAAAAGATCATCATCTTACATTGATTATCATTTAATCGTTATAGAAATAACAATCACAACCTTACCTAAGCCAACATGTTAAACATCATTAATCACTAGCCATGACATGAAATCTCATCAAAGATCATTAGTTAGAACTAACATCATTAATCATCAAATGATACCATAAATCATTACAATCATTAACCAATATCAACATCATGATGAAATCAACATCGTGATGAAATCAACATCAATGCCACATGGCCATCATAACATCTATGCTACAAAATATAATCAGACAACACTAGCGAGCTGTTTCACATATAATGTCATCACAAAAATCATAAGTAAAATCTATTATCTATAACAATTATATCATCCCAAGAATAGAAAGGATATAATAATAGCTAGATGCATAATCAACATGCCAATATTAGGAGAATGATAAGCAAAAAATCATATAGTGCAATCAACTATAATATATGTTTAGAATCACAATAAGCAATCACGCTAATGCCACCGTGTAATCTAGTTACTCAAATTGCAACATTACATCATGGCCCAACACAACTAAGTATCACATACCCATCCTTAGGGTTACAAGTCATAAGGCATATAGGAGGGGCACTACAATTAAACATTCCCTCTCAATAGGAGTGAAAGTGTTGTCAATTGAGAGGGATTCAAAGATAATAATTGAATTTGTGAGAGACATTATCAAAGTCAATTTTTCCATTGAAATGATAATTGGGGACATTCACAAACTCCTTTTAGGAATTGATCTCTTTGAATTAATCATTTATATAGAGAAGGACATAAGGTGGTTGATGCCATGGAAAACCTTGGTCTTGAAATTGAAGGTATGAGATGCTAGAGAAAAATAAATTGTCTCCCACCTCATGTTTGAACTCTTCTATAGGGAGAGAGTAGAACTAACAACAATCATAATGGTGATTTTTAATTACTCTTCGCTATGGGGTATCCTGCCTCGCATATTATTGGTGTGGAGGGGGAGTGACAATGAGACAAATTTTAAAAATTAGAGGTGGGTGAATGACATTTTTAAAACATGTCTCATTGTAAAAATGATGATAAGACATGAAGGAATGAAGACGTGGACAAGATGGTGGCATTGTGGTAATCATGTGGAGGATTTTTAACTTAAAATGTTGATGTGGTGCATAGAGGACAATAAGAGACATGAATATTATGGAAGGACTTTTAAGGATGAGATGACATCATATTAACATGACAACCAAAATATGTATTGTAATGGGAAAGTTTGCAAAAGATATGCTAATGTAGACCAAAATTATTATTTTTAAAGTTGGGTACTGTCCGCATGCACAAACTATTATGAGAAGGCCAAGAATATTATGGGGAAGTTTGCACACAAATTACTCATTTCCACTTTCATATATGGTCTTTTATGCTAGTTTTTATTTTCATTGTGAATAGTGGTAAGGCTAACAACTGGGTGGGCTTTTTGTAACTATTGTAGCCATTAACAAAATGGGTGGGGACAAAGTTTCAATTAAGCCTAGAAAATTCAATGAGTTTCAAAATGATGCCACAACTTGACATATATGTTATGAGGGTGGAGTCTTCCAATTTATTGAAAGCATTAATGGATGTGATGAGGGCCTCACTATGCAATTTGAAACCTATGGGATAATAGAAGGGTCACTTGTACTATCCTAAATTGTAAGCACATAATTAGTGTATAATTTTTGGATTTGTTTATCACCCACCTTAGTGTATTTTTCATAATAGGACTTCATATGGAACTTACTGAACATTTAAATTCATTTATGGGTCCTCTTTCACTTCAATTTTGCTTAAAATCAAGGTAAGCCCTTATTTCTAAGTGTTCTCACCCCTTTATCCTCCAATCACATAATTCATTTCACCCCCTAGACCCTATGTTACCATTTGTGGCCTTTGTGTTTTGCCCTAATCCCAAAATTGGTTTTACTTTATTATCTGGCATCCCATGATTGTTTGGGACTTGTGATCCCGATTTGAGCTTTGATTGGATGGAACATAACACCTATGAGATTTTGTTCCTAGGAACATAACACCCATAGTATTTTTTTCCCCGAGGATCAGACCTAAATTGGATTCGAGGTCCCATCTCAAAGGTTTAGTGGGATATTTTGATCTACAATCGACCTTCTTTCTTTTTTAGCCCCTGAGATGTTGCAAGAGGTGTATAAACACCCTATCTCTCCTCATTTCGATAATGAACAATAATCAAGATTATCAAGAGTTCGTATCTATTATCAAGCATTCATCAAGAATTCATTGTTAAGTGAAAGCAATCAAGATCAAGCAATCAAGCATTCAAGATCTAGACTTCTTCTCAAGCATTCAAGGTGTTCTTCTCTATGGATTAAACTTCTTTCCCTTATTAAAGACCAAGAAAAGGAGTTCTTTATCAAGGAAAGAGATACACCCACACCTACATCTTCTTTCTTCTTCTCAACTAATTAAGCATTATGGAAAACTACAACATCCATTACATGAGGTTTTGTCTTTCGTGATTTTATTTTGGGTTATTGTGTTAAGTCAAAGCTATTACATAACATATTTGATCATATTCAAAGAAGCATTTGCATTATCGAGGTATGATACATTCTATTTTTCAGATTTAGCCTTTACTATATGACAACACACTTTCATTTCAAGATTGATTCTAGACAGGGGTTTGACTGAGGCAAACCCCTCTATCCAACCTTCTTCCTTGTTTTTCTGTGTGTAGGTGCAAGTGGCATGACTATCAGGACCAAATCTGACAAAACAGGTTCTATCGGAGAGTCTACAACTGGAATCAGGAAAAACCCTAGGAACAAAATTCCCCAAGCTTCTTATTCCCATAAATCACCCTTCAAATTTGATGGGTAGGTCAATACAACTCTCAACTTCCCTTTTTTTGTTACTGCAGGTTCCTGTCCACTTTCATTATCTGCATTTTCCTAAAACTGATTAATTTAACTTAGTTTAATCATTCTTCTTCCATCATTAGATTACTTTTTCACAACCATTCATTCCTAATCATAACAACGAAGGAAGATTGCACTCATTTAGTGCTTGAGTCATACTTAAGCCTATTGGGTCATCTTCCTTTCGATTGTGCATAAGGAAAAGAGAGGAGGTATCATCCTATCCTTCTCCATCTTTTCTTATTGTAACACATTGTTGGTGGGATCTCTTTGAAGTTAACAAAGATGTCATTACTCAAGCTACGAGGTTGCCTAGTATTGGTCAGAAATGTAAAAAGATGAGCTGTGTAGTTGATAACAACAATCTTAACCAATTTTTTAGGTGGAATGAGGGCCCTGTTAAGCTGCATGGTGGTTTTGAACAAGAATAGTTACCACCCCTGTGGAACCAAACATGTTTAATGATAATGAAGTATTTCACTCTAGAAGGTAGTTTCAAAGTTTAATACTTTTACCACATGCCTCTGCTAAACCACTTTAGGAATCATACTTTCATCTCCTTTCCTTTCTTTCTCTTAAACTCCTTTTAATGTTCTGTTAAGGAGGTCGTTGAAAATGCAAAATACTAGGGGAAAAAACCCATCCCCTTGCACCAAGGCCTCATTTTTTGTCTTTATCGTTTTCACCTTGCCTTGTGCCCCCCTATCAAATTATTGTGCAGGATGCCCCCAAGGCAGCCACTCCTCCTTTTGCAAGCATTATAGACACTCTTGGCCCTAGCAAAAAGAAACACATCTGCTGCCCGGATGCTGCTAAAATAATCTCCTGGCCTAGGACCCTGAAAACCCCTACTCCCTCTATGTTTGATAATGAGCTCTATGACCTTAAGCGCAAAGCCCCAATTCCTAGTATTGCTAGTAAGAAAAAAGGAAAAAAAAAGCCTTGCCCCTTAGCCAAAAAACCGAATCGTAACATTCAAGAGGTTATTAGCGAAGACGCAGAAGCTGGGAAAGAGACTAGCAAGAGTGAAAGTAACCCACATTAAAGATTTGGAGTTTAGCTTGTTAAATATAGTCTATCCTAAGGCCACTTTTTTGACTTTATGTTTTCTTGTCACATTTGTGTTGAAGTTAACATGCTATAATCACATCTCTAACTAACAAAAAAAAATTAAACATATTATTTTGAAAAAGATGATCCATACTTTAATGTCTCTATAACTAGAATTCAAATCTTAGTCAAAACTATTTTACCTTTATAACATACTAAAATAAAATACAAACTTCTAAATATTAAAAAAAAACTAAAAACAAAGTAAAAATTTACATAGAATAAGATAACTAACAGGTTAAAAAATAATGATCCAAACCGTTATTACAAAACACTAAAACGGATTAGAAAAAAATACTTTTATCTTTTAAAACATGTTTAAACTCCAAATATTTAAAAACAACAATAAAATACGCGCAAAAGTTAAACGGAAAAGTCTTTCTATCCAAAACCGAGAAAATACGCGGAAAATTTTAAAAAACTTCCGTATTTTTTCTACAAGTCAAATACGGAATGATAGTGACATTTTACATAAAAGATAATAAAATAATGCAAAGATACTTTTCTCTGCCACGTGGCCAAAATTGCTGAGAATACCACGTGGTTGATGAGATCTGATGGTGACGTGGAAATGCGAAAAGCCGGAAGATCCGATTATGTTTTGGACATTCAATATGATGCATGGCAAAACTAAATAGGATGACATGGCAGACATAAATAGGATGACGTGGATGATTTGGACATTCAATATGATTCATGGCAGACATAAATAGAATGACGTGGCACGGGTTTCTTGAAACCCGAATGTAACTGAAAAGTCTCAAGGGGGTCAAAAGGACTGACATGATAGTGGTTGTTGGGATTTGAATGGAAATATTAATTTGGATGGCTTAAGAGTTAAAGTAGATTATTCACCTAATTAAATTATGATTTGGGGATTCATTTAGTTAAATTTGTTTTTATCTTGTATTAAGAAGGGTCTTTTTATTACTAAATTTGTTTTTATCTTGTATTAAGAAGGGTCTTTTTACTAAATTTGTGGAAGGGTATTTGTTTTGTTGAATCACTTTTAAAAAGTGGATTGATGTGTGTTTTGTCAAATTTGTTAAAGATTTACATATTTTATTAATATAATATTAAGAATTATTTAATTTAATTATGTTTTCTAATCTAAAAAATAGACTAACTACTAGTCAAATTTGAATTTTTGTATTTGATATGTTGTTGACATAATAACAATTCAAGACTTAGCCTAACTTTGTATCTAGGTTTGACACTTGTAATTGTTCATTAACTATAAAATGCTAACATTTAACATTCTTTCTTATTTTAATTTAACACACATATATATATATATATATATATATATA
>MU224094.1:2199807-2231145 GCA_018584345.1 Thuja plicata | reverse complement strand
GAGGAGCTCTCAAAGTTCTGGCATGTATTTTTAATCACTTGCCCTAGGCGAGCTAAACTCATAGCCCGGTTAGAGGAAGCAAGTGACAGTGAGTTTAAAAGTTGTAGGGGGTGTTCTCATGAGCCAAAAAGGCCATGGATGTGCTGAGTGATGTATTTTAGGTGTTCCCTAAGGTGGAGGAGTTCCCAAAGATCCAACAAGACAAGTTTTGAAGCCCAAGACCCCAGACTGGTCTAAAAACAAGAATTGTGCCATTTTCTAATAACAGGGTGTACAGACAGTTCCAAGCTAAGGGACCTAGAAAATCCTTGTGGGTTTTTACCTTACCTAAAGAATAGCACAAAATATCAGGGGCTCCTTTGAGAGATTTTTTTTGTTTTTAAGGTTTCCTAAAAACTAGGAGGGCTAATTGTGCAAAAAGGCTACAAGGCTTAGAAAGTAGGAACTAGAACCCGATGGAAATATGGATCAATTTGGTGGTTTCAAACCTAGGTTGGAATTGAAAAATGAAGTATGTGGAAGCCATAACCCTCCTACAAATCCAAACTTAAGTGTAGGGGGCTTGGAGTGGTTTGTGTAGAAGGTTCTTGTGGAACACAAGAATGGTGTCTTTAACATGATAGTTAGTTTCCTTGGTTGGAAAGGAAGAACTGATTCTTCAAAATGTTGAAGGGTGGATTGAGGAAGCCCTAGAGGTCTTGAGAGAGACCTATTAAGAGTTTCAAGAAAAATCAGAAGGTTACCAAGGAGAATCCCTATCACATCCCTAAAATCTTATGTACCTTCACAATGTCCGATCTTTAACACACTAGTCATACAAAAATAATCTTCTTACTGAACATACTATGAAGCTTGTTACCAACAGTAGAAATATGTTGACATCATTGAAAAAACATCAATGTTAGGACATATATGCATGATATCCCAATAATATCCAAAATTTTATCCCTCTGACATCCCTCTCTCTTTGGTTTCCTTACATTCCTTGACCTACCATGTGAGAGTCTTGAACCCACCACTGGCACTTCTCGTTAGTTTGCTTTCCTGAGGTTGTTATCCATGAAGTAGAAATCTTTATACTGACAAGATTCCTACTACTTAACACCCTTTCCTTTATCTTCCTCTTCCCCTTCTTTGCTAAAAGGGACATATCCTTCCTCTAGAAAGTATTTTTTCCACCATTCTAAGGAATTTACCATATTCAACCACAACCACTTTTAAAGAAAATCAATGTTTCTCACGATTTAAGGTCAAATCACTTCAAAATCCTTCCTGTCCCTCATAGAAAGTATTGGCCTTTTAAGAATTCCTCATCTGAAGATCCAATAAAATCCACTTCTTTATCAAAATCAATCAGATATGGGATCATCAAGTTACCATCAACATTTCTAACCGATATGTTCATGTCACCCAAAAGGATTTTCCTAAAACAATACCTACATAATGAAATTGCATCAATTTTAGACATGCCCATAACTAGTAGAGAAATGAGGAAGGATATTGGAATGTCACTTTTCTTGCTAAATGTGTGGTTTCTTTCTATGAATCCCCCCCCTAGGATAGTTTTCACTACTCTTAAAGAATGATCATAAATACTATTAATCACTCTACTCCAGCTTTCTAGAAGAATTTCTCCCAAAAAACTAGCTGCTTGAGATTCTTAACTCGCTTAAGGAAAATTGTTGATTCCATTATTTCTCCTAACCAATTTTCTAAAATAATTTTTTGAAATGGATTATCTTTATAAGGGTTTTAAAATCCTCAAAACTGCCTGCAATGCCAAAGAGATGAGATAATGATAACTTATTTCCACTTCACATATGTGAGATGTCAGTGATGGATCTTTGTCCTTTGGAAATGACAATAAAATTATTAAAATGGCTTGAAGGCCATAAAATATAGGCTCTTTCATGTCCATTGGAGAAATTAGGTGGGGCTACCTAATCAAAATTAAATGCCATATGCATTCCCACTCATGCCTAAAAATTGAAGCTCTTCTATTAATCAAATATAGTCTCATCACTCACCAGTTGTCTTCCCACTTGAGTATCTCTTCTTTAATTAGACCCGACCCACTTGCATATGATAAATCTTACAATGGTCAAATATCCTTTTGAATTTAAAATAGACCAGATTCTATCATTCAAAATGTTGATCTCTAAGTTTTGTTGATCATTAGTGTTCCACACTTAGTCATTTATCTAGGCAGTTTTAGCCGGTCATCACTGCGGCTGAGGTATCCAATATAGGCTGAGCTATCCGACACAGTCATTACTGAGTAGAGAATAGTTTCCAAGTCACATGGTTAACAAGTTCAGTTCATGCCGAGTGATAGAGTCTTTTTGTGTTGAGCAAGACAATTTTGTTATGTATGTCAGAATTGACACCAATTTTGAGGTAACCTATTTTGGGCCAACTTATCTAAGCATTTAATATTTTCAAAGGGATAATTATGCATTTAATTATTTGATCCCACTAGGTGGAATGGAGCCAATCAAAAAATTAGTTTGCCTAAGCGGCATAAGCATTCGATCCTGATCGTTGATCTAGATCTAACTGCCAGATCCCTAAAGTATATGAAGATTGCTTCTTACCCTAATTGAGAGAGTGTTGAGAGAAGGTGTATGTGTACATGAAAGATGTGAAAAGGGTTGTTTTGATAGAGGAAGCATAGATCTAGCAGAGTGAAAGTGCAGTGAGAAGCAAAGTAAAGATATATCAAATTATTAAATCAGAGAAGGTATTGAAAAGAGGAGATTTGTTATCAGCATCAGAGTGCATATCAAAGGATCAGATCTTGAAACATTCTAACAAGTGTATCAAGTGAAATATCTTAACAGAGTGGTTCTAATAGATCTTTCTAAATCTCTTAGCCGAGTGCTTACTTTGTTGTAATTTTAAATCCTTTTACAAGGTAGATTGTAATGATCTGTAACTCTTAACTGGGTAGACCTTTAACCAAGTAGATTACATATTGTGATCAAATATTGTAGCCCTAAAATGCACACTTTATTGCTGCAGTACTAAAAAATTTGTGGGTGTTATCCCCACCCCATTTTTACCTTATTGGGTTTCTGGGTTACAAAAATTCTGTGTCTTATGTTATTTATTTACTGTCATCAATCCTACTAGATGATAGATCAATTAAATTTATGTATGATTGTGGATCAGTTTGTTTTAAGAGATAAAATTTGAAGATTTGATTCACCCCCCTTCTCAGCATCTTTCTTTCCCATATTGTATTTCCAACAATTGGTATTAGAGCTTGGTTCTCCTACAAAAGGTTTTAATCAGCTTGAGGAGTATAGATATTGAGATGGAGATTTAAAAATTGGGTAAAGTCATTGAGAATCAAAAGATTGAAATTTGAATAGCATTACATCAGCTTGAGACAACAAGACAAGAATTGAGAAAGTCCTTGATATCTAGGAAATATTTGGCCAAACAAATGAATGACACTCATTATCAGGAAGAAGACACTGCAAGCCTATTTCAGAATGGAAACTCTGCTAAGAGTGATGCAGCAATTTTAGATCTACTTGAAAGAGGTTATACATTGTGTGAAGAAGTCAGAAACCTGAAAAGAGAACAAGAAGCACAAACAGTAAGACTATGTGAAGTAGTGGACCAAAAGAAGAAAGTTGAAGATGACAAAGCTATGACTAAAGAAGACAAAAGAATGATGACTATTAGACTTGATGAAAGGACACATGAAGTACAAATGATGAAAAATAATTAGGTTGACATGGTGAATCAATTGCTACTTGCAAATCAGGAGATCAGTAGGAAAGATATGGAAATTGTGAATCTAAGATCTGAGAAAATTCAATTGAAAGATAAATTAAGATCTGAGAAAGAACTGAATGAAAGATTGAACAGAACCAATGAAGCTTTGACTCATTTTGAAAATATGATGGAAGCGTCAAGGAGATCTAAAGATTCTTCTGGATTAGGTCACATTGAACAACAGACATCTACTAAGAAAGGAGAATCATCTAAGATTGGTGAAAAGAGGAATGCAAAGACAAAGAACAAAAATCCTGTATGCCATCACTGTGGAAAACCAGGACACATTGCAAACATCTACCGAAGCAAGAATGGTAAGTCCAATCCTAATCCTAAGTTCAATGGTTATTGCTTTAACTATACAAATTTTGGACATAAAGCACATGAATGTTGGGCAAAGGAAAATAATGCACCTCCCACACCTAGATTCAATGGGTATTGTTACAGTTGTCAAAAATTTGGACATAGAGCACAAGATTGTAGATCTAATGCTAAACAAAAATGGACATCAAAGACACAAGAAAAAGTACCAAGGAAAGGTAACACTTACAATTGGGATTACAACACATGGCATAGTTGTCATTAGTGTGGTGAGTATGGGCATGTTCCAAAAAACTGCATAAAGACACATTTCAGAGGAAAATCTAAGAGTTGGATGAAAGGAAGCCTAGTTTTCTATAATTGTCTGAAAATTGGTCATACTAGGAAGGATTGAAAGACAAGGGTACCTGCACCTACTGTTGAGGAAATTAGAGCACAGATGAATAAAAATGGGTAAGAAAAATAGAACTGAGCAGCAGTGAAGCTACTAAAGCCGAGGTCACCCAATCCAATGGATCAGGTGATCACACCATCACTAATTAAGAAAACGAAGGTATGTAAGGAACTATGTTTATATCTCATATCTTTTATTAGTTCCTAACATATAAAGTGCAAAAGTCCATATCTGCATATGTTGAGTTGCATCATGGCATAATTTTGAAACATGTACCTAGCAAAGTCAATATGCACTATAGGTGCCGAGCAACAATATTATTGTACACTGAGATCAAGCTCTCTAGTGTATGCTGAGATGGTATGGGCTGCAATTGAGAGATAGATGAGTTTTGTGAGTCGGCCAAGGACAACTGTTTGGCACTCACTCAATAGACAGAACATTTATTGCAAACCTAACTTTTGACCTTTGGAGCCTATAAAGGAATGAGCTGTTCATTACTTATTTTTACCTTGTGATTGAGAATTTCACAGAGTGTTGGAGCAATTTGCAAAATTGATTTATGCAAAAGATCTTTTGAAGACTTCTACAATGTGCCATTGGCTACCCTGAGTAAAAGTGCAAATTTTGACATCTACTGAGGTATTCTGTTCATCATCTTTTGAAACCCTATTTCATTTAGAATCATGGCCACTAGTTCTTCCACAACAACAAAGAGTATGGAGAAGGAGTTGCTAAATGTTCAACTAGTAAGGAGTGACACCTATGGGCCTCCTAATTTCTGAGCAGTTCCTGAGAGTGCCATCTAGGGTGATCTAACTGGAGCCCTATCATCGATTCCACCTAAGGTACTCATGATTCATGATATTATGTCATGTTATATGTGCAAGATAAGTGAAGTTGGCGATCACAAACTAAGAGAATCTTTCAAAAAATTGTGCAAAGATGGAGCCCTAAAAGATTAACACAAACATTTATCCAAGAGAGGGTTAACTCGTGCCCTATAATTTCTAAGGGATTTCAGAATGGAATAGATCAAGATTGTTCTGAGTGATGTACATGACATGAACATATGGCTAGAAAATGAACCAGTTAAGATTACAAAGGAAATCATCCATTGTGTAACTGGTTATCCAATTCTTAATAGAAAGAGGACAATGAGATGTCAGAGTAAGGAAAACATAGAAGAATTCACTAGAGCCATTTGGAACAAAAGAGGGATGACAATCTCTACTATCACAGATTTGGAGCTTGATTTTGTGGTCAGGGTTATTGCTCATAAGTTTTATCAGTTGAACCAACTAGACAGTGTACCATGCATTTCAGTTGACTAGGCTTGGAAGATTGTGAAGAAGGATCATACTTATGACCTCGCCGAGCTTCAACTGATGCAATTGGCTGAGAACCTTGCTTCAATTAGAAAGGAAAAGAATTCAATATGTAACTTCAGATCTCTTCTCACTTGTATATTTTTCTACATACAGAATACATTTCCTACTTTTGGAAATATAGTATGGAAAATAGAAAGACCTATCAAACAGCAAATCAATGCATTCATTCAGCAGTTAGGTGATAATTTTGACAATGTGATGGGAACATATTTTGTTGAATTCAAGAAAAAGATGAGATTGAGGAGTAGAATTCCCAGATCACTTGTTGAGAAACATTATGAGGATGTTTGTTTCCTAGTAGACACAGATTTCACCTATGTGTAGGCAATAGTGCCAAGGGTATCATGGCTAAGGCCATTACCTTATGAAGTGAATGTTGATGAGACATCTGCAGCTATAACAAATCTATTGGTAGAGGAAATTGATAGTGCAAAAAAACATTTTGGAAACTATGAAGAAGAAAAATCCAAAATCTCTATGGATTTGAAGGAAGGCACTATGGAGAGGAAAAGGAAGAAGATTGTCAAAAATCCGAAGAAGATGGTTGGAATTGAGAGTGATGAAGAAGTAGAGGATGCACCTTTGGGTTTATCAACAGGACATGGAGAAGATATGTCTACTGAAGAAGAAGAGAGTGAACCTGAAAAGGATATCACTGTGAAAGGAAAAGAGAAGCAGTCAGTAGTTTCCAAGGCAACCAAACCAAGTCAAGAAAAACCTAAGGCTACCCCTCCTATTGGTAGCTTGCCTAGGAAAAGGGCATCAACTGTTTTAGCACAAGCTGAGTCAACAAAGGTGTATACAAAGAAGAATGCTAGTGAGAGAAGTTTAGGAAAGAGAAAATAAGTTCAAACTAAGGCACTGCCAAGCATACTTGAGAAAAGACCGAGGAGAAAATTAATCTTGGAAGAAGAAGAAGATGAGGAGAAGATAGCTACTGACGAACCTAGCAACATACCTACAACATCACATAAACCAATGACCAATATTGATGAGGTATGCAAGAATATTAGGAGTATATCTGGTTTAGTAGGATTTAAATTTATCAAGTATGAGAAGCAAAGCATAGAAAAAAAGCACAATATTCAGGAAGCATTGCTAGATATGATGTGTAAGTACAAGATGACACCTGTAGAAATAGGAAATCTTATTCGTATAGACCTTTATGATATTTTATCACAAAAGTGGCAGTATGCTTTAATGACCAAAAGATAGATAAGGGAAGGAACACTAGCTAAGGTTATTCCTGATCTAACCAAGAAATAGATAGCAAAATTCATTGAACAATATCAAAGGAAGTTTATTCCTAAACAAAGATCCTATGCAATACGGAAGAATGATGTTGAAGGAGTAGTTCAACAGAGCACCAGAATATGGAAGGAAACATTTGGGTTAATCGCTAAGAAGGCCGATGAGAAAGGTGAAGGCACCTCATAGCCGAAGGAAATGGAAGAAGAAATTGCTACTGATCAAGCACACACTGAGACAGAACCACAAAAGGAAACATGAGATGGGAAAATTGTAGATTTGACAATGGATAGTCCCATTGAGACTACACTTGGAGAGAATAATAATGTGGATGCCGAGGATTAGAATGAGCCGAAAGACACAAGTATGAAATCACCCATTCATACAACTAAGGCTGAGACAAAGATAAAAGGAGAAAAGGAGGTAATCAATACTAATCCACCTATTTTAGAGGTTGTACTAGCAATTTTAGAGAGTGGAGAGAAGATGAAAGAAATTGCAAATAAGCTTATGGAACAAGAGGCTATACAATTATTGATGGATCTACCACACTCTGCAACATCTACTCCCAGTGGGCCCAAAATGAGTAGTATACCTGATCAACATGAAATCTTGACTTAGATGAAGGCAACAATTGAAATTCATACTGAAAAAGGAAAAGAGATCACAGAACTTGAGCGGAGTTCTAGCTCACCTGAGCTCAAGAAGAGGAAGCTAAACAAGAAAAAATCACCAAGCTTAAATGTCACATTAGATGAAGTCATTGTGATTCCTAAATGGGATCCTGAGAGTTTGACATATGAGAAGATTTAGACCCTTCATGACCTATTGAAGAGGAAGAAGAGACAAGAGGAAATGAAGAGGGAACAAAAGTAGAAGCAAGTTCTGCATGACATAAAGGATATTTTTGTTAAAGCTTTTGATATGGAAGATGAAAATCAGCAAACACCAATACTAGAACAGTTAGTTCACATTGTGCAGAAAGTGACTGATGAAAATATTGAGGCTAATGAAAAATTGATGCCATGGTCTGAGAGAAGATTTGAGAACAAAGTCTTGGAGAAGATATCTAGAGAGATTTCCACCAAACAAGTTGAACTTTCTTCTCTTGTTGAGATTCTCAAGGAAGTTGCAAATAATGTCTTTTCATTATACAAAAGATTATGTGCTGATACATTCTTTACAAAGGAGAATCAATAGCTTATTGAGAATTTGCATTTAGATATATATGAAGTCAACATCAAGTTCATTGAGCATGGATGCTAGTTCTAGCTCCATCCATTTTGATAGATTGACTCATGGACAGAGGAGATTAGCCAAGCTTATGGCTAAAGATGGCCGAATTAGGGTCAAACTAATAAAAATCTAGGCTAATTTGATACCTCATCTGGAGGTTATTCAGAAGGAACTCATAGCTGCACGAGAATTGGTCAAGAGAGATTCTCATCTCTCTACTATAGATAGTTTGGTAAGTCTAGCTGCCAAGCTAGAAGTTAAGTTGGAGGTTATGAAGTTTGTTAAGGATAGTTGGGATACATCTTTTGCATTGATTTTACAACTTCATAAACCATTTTTGAATAAATAAAATGTAACCCCCACAACTATCAGTGACAAAAACAAGGGGGAAACAAGACTAGAAATAGGAAAAGGATAGAAATAGGTATAAATATCTTTGCTGAAGGCATGTATATTGTGTAGATAATGTGTGAAGTATGAAGTATAATCTAAGGGGGAGTACATTGTGTACTTGGGAAAATCTTGTGAATGTAAATGATAAGTGTTTTTTCCACTAATATCAAAGGGAGAGATTGTTGATCTCTAAGTTTTGTTGATCATTAGTGTCCCACACTTAGTCATTTGTCTAGGAAGTTTTAGCCGGTCATCACTACGGCTGAGCTATCTAGTATAGGCTGAGCTATCTGGCATAGTCATTGTCGAGCAGATAATAGTTGCCAAGTTACATGGTTACCAAGTTTAGTTCATTCCGAGTGACAGAGTCTTTTTGTGCTGAGAAAGACAATTTTATTATGTATGTCAGAATTGACACTAATTTTGAGGTAAACTATTTTGGGCCGACTTATCTAAGCATTTAATATTTTCAAAGGGATAATTACGCATTTAATTATTTGATCCCACTACGTGGCATGGAGCCAATCAGAAAATTGGATTGCCTAAGCGACATAAGCATTTGATCATGATCATTGATCTAGATTTAATTTCCAGATCCGTAAAGTATATGAAGATTGCTTCTTACCCTAATTGAGAGAGTAATGAGAGAAGGTGTATGTGTACATGCGAGATGTGAGAAGGGTTTTTTTGATAGAGGAAGCATAGATCTAGTAGAGTGAAAGTGCAGTGAGAAGCAGAGTAAAGATATATCAGATTATTAGATCAGAGAAGGTATTGAAAAGACGAGATCCATTATCAGCATCAGAGTGCATATCAAAGGATCATATCTTGAAACATTCTAACAAGTGTATCAGGTGAAATATCTTAACATAGTGGTTCTAACAGAGCTTTCTAAATCTCTTAGCCGAGTGCTTACTTTGTTGTAAGTTTAAATCCTTTTACAAGGTAGATTGTAATGATCTGTAGCTCTTAACCGAACAGACCTTTAACCATGTAGATTATTTATTGTGATAAAATCTTGTAGCCCTAATAGGCACACTTTATTGCTGCAGTAGTGAAGATTTTGTGGGTGTCATCCCCACCCCAGTTTTACCTTATTGGGTTTCTAGGTTACCAAAATTCTATGTCTTATGTGTTTTTATTTACTGTCATGAATGCTACTAGATGATAGATCAATTACATTTATGTATGATTGTGGATCAGTTTGTTTTAAGAGATAAAAGTTGAAGATCTGATTCACTCCCCTCTCAGCATCTTTCTTTCCCATATTGTATTTCCAACACAAAAAACCAATGGGAAAATACCAGACAAAATTACTCAATTGAGGATTCACTAAATATCATCTCTCTACCCCTCAAACTAAAAAAAAAATGTTGAAATTGGTGAAATCAAGGTAATTCTAAAAATCCATTTCCATAAGGATGTAATATTATTTTGATTCGAGTCCTCACCATCTAGCTTTGTTAGGTTAGAGTAAGACCAGAAAATGTATATCTTGGTAACCACAAAACCCTAAAAAATATGCAAACCAATCTAGTCTATCATAAAATTCATTTTAAATGAGAGCACAAAATAAAGCATAAAAATCAAAACCCCTTCAAATGTAGCTTCCATGTTCTCCTTTCTTCTCCATTGAAAGTGAATTAATGTTGCTCTTTGCCTTGACAAAAATACTAGACAAAATTACTCAACTGTGGATTTACTTAATATCATCTCTCTATCCCTCAAACTGAAAAACAAATGTTGAAAGTGGTGAAATTAAGGTAATTCTAAAAATCTATTTCCATAAGGATGTAATTTTATTTTTATTTGAGTCCTCACCATCTAGATTTCTTAGGTTAGTGTAAGATCTGAAAAAGGTAGAAAATGCATATCTAGGTAACCAAAAAACCCTAAACAATATGCAAACCCATCTAATCTAACATTAGAGCCATTAAAATGGGAATTCAAAAAAATATGTAAACAACACATAAAATCCACTTCAAATGAATCTCAAATGCTCTCCTTTCTACTCGATAGATTTGATTTTTGTTTCTCTTTTTCCTATGACAAAAATACACAAATATTGAAAGCCAAAGTGATGTCAAGAATACTAGGAGATAGTGGTTCAAACTTGAAAGAGTGAATTGAATCTCAATTTACAGAAATGAGAGACAATTTGCAGAATTATTATGCATAAATCAATGCATAATGGAGGGAAAAGGAAGAAACAAATTAATAGAAAAATGGAAGCACAATTAGGGGAAAATGGATAGGGAAAGGTGGAAGAAATCATGAAGCCAATTAATAGGAGATGGAGGTTAGAAAATAGGAGGGAATTTTGAATTACAAAAACTCATATTAAAAAAAAATGGAAATTAGTAAATAGGAATCAACAAATTAATTAATTGTGGAGACATAGAAAAGAGGGAATAAATAAAGTCAATTTATTTATTCAATTAGTTCATTGGGATAAACTATAGGTTATTCATCCCAAGAGGACAAATCAATGGATCATTGACCAAATTAATGGTAGTGATGTGAAATTGAATTTATTTTGATGATATTGATAAGGATTAGGATCAATTTTGATGATTCTAAAATAGTTTAGGAAATCACGAGGCATCGATGAACTTTGACAATGCTCTCGCGATAATGATTGGAAATGATATAATAGAATCAATGTACTTGGATGACGCCAGATGATAAATAAAGATAAGGAGACATTGATGAACTTGGAAAATTCTCTTGAAATGTGAAAATGATAGTGATGCATCGATGAACTTTGACAATTCTCTCAAAATGATGATTGATGATGAAATAACATCGATGAACTTTGACAATGTTATTGGAGGAATTAAATGATGATGAGGCAATGATGAACTTGGACAATGTGCTCAAATGATGATTTAGGAGAAGGAATTAATGAAATTGAAAATTCTCTTGGGGAGACATTGAAAAACATGAAAATTCTCCTAGATTGATGATGATAAGGAATCGATGAACTTTGACAATGCCAGAGGATTGATTGAAAGAGATTGATAACACATTGATATGAGTTTTGATTTGAATGAGTTTGGAATGTTCCTAGACTGATTAGAAAGGGATTAGAACTTAGTTGAACTGATTTAGGATGATTTGACATGGTTTAGGAATGAATTTGATCGATTTAACCAAACAGATTGAGGTTATGTCAGAAATGTTAGAAATCGGTGACATGAAAGAATGCCACAATATTAGTGAATAGAAGACATGTTAAAAATAGAGCACATAGGTGTGAACCATTTTTAGGTGTCTACATTTTTCCCCTCTTTGATACAATGGGATTATGAGCATTGTGTCAAAGAAAAATGAAAAATCATGCCCTAGTGGATCGAGAGAATGGAGATAGGACGCCCCCTTGAAAAATTGGGCAGAAATTGACATGAGGACAATTTTTTGAAAAAAAAGATGATTGCATGGACTGATTGAAGAAATGTTAGCAGAAAGTAGAAATTAGATGAAGAAATTTTAGTAAGAAGGAAAGAGTTTTGGCTTTCATAAGTGAAATTATTTAATAAGAGATTATTTTGATATTGCAAAACTGGATGCAGCGCATCATGGTACAAAAAGCCAGAGTGAGAAAACCATCCTTTTACGTAAACAAACATGATGTAGACAAAGGATGATCCTCTCCATCCTAAATCATATAGCAAACATGCCCCATAATTTCATGCGATCATCAAACAAGCAGAATAAAAAGAAAAAAAATCAATCATGAACCATCCCGACAACTCTCATAAGTTCAGATAATATCATCGAGTAGCATAGGAACATGACCAAAAAAGATAAATCAATGAAAGATAAACACTCACCAAAAAATGTGAGTGAACAACCATTCTGATCTTTTTGTTACTTTCATTAAAATTTCATTGTTTGACAACTTAGTTTTTGAATTGACTGATTGGATGATTGATTGATAGTTTTTTCTTTGAAAACTATTTTGCATTGAATGTCCTTATTTTCATCAAGAACAAGAAAGGGATTTGGATAAGAAAATAATAGGACCTAGATAGGATAATGATAGGATTTGGATAGGATGTGCAAGATCAATCAGGGATAATGGGAAGGGATATGGAATATGGGTGAAAGGTTATGATAGGATGGGCAATATAGACCAAAGGGATCAGGACAATGTATAGTAGATAGGACATGTGATGCTTCAAAGGAGATTTGAAACTATGTCAAGATCAAAGTTGGGAAAAAGGAGATACTAAGGAATAGGATAATGGAGGACATGTTGGGGATAATGGAGGATAATGGAAATAGTAATGGAGGATAATACGAATGAAATCTACCCCCAAGTATAGACTGCAAGAAGTTCATAGAATTACACATGATGCCCGTTTGCCAGGTTTTCATCATGGTACTTGCCCAAAGCACTTGTTTTCCAGGTTTTCACTATTAGACAAAATTATTTTTCTTTACTCTCTTTTTTTGTGTTGCCAAGATGCTTGTTTGCGAGGTTTTCATCAAGGCAACTTTTTCCTTTTTCATTGTTTTTTTGACTCTTTTTTTTGCCTTTTTTTTAAAATTTGTTTTTGACATATTAGGAAGAAACATGGATGCATGACATGACATGGTTGAAGGACTCAAGTGTTCTTATTCTTTGAAAGTTTATTTTGAAAGATATGCAATAATGGACTATGATGCTATGTGTAAAGACATTGGTATGGTAATGAAAAAGGGATATGAAATGGATGATTGGATAAGGATGGATAAGGATTATGAAAAGGATTGGATATGATGAAGGAAAGGCTAGTAAAGGGGTGTTGGATAATGGAGGGAGTGAAAGAAAGATGGATTTTGAATGGATGAAGATGGATGCAAGAACAACATTGGGACACACCTTGAGGAGTGATGAAGTGATGTAGGAAAAGAAGATTTAGGATTTGGAAGGATTAATGGAGTAACGAATATGGATTTTGGGACACAAGGACCCAAAATGGATTTGGAAGGTGGGAGACATTTAGGAGGGATAGAAACTTTGGATTCCAATTTAGATTTTTCTTTGGGACTCTGTGCTTCAAGGACCTTCTTAGGAATCCACATGCATTTTGATTTTTCATTTTTTGTGAGTCCTTAGAATGCATTGCTTGCACAATGGATTTTGGAACCCATATTTATTTTGACTTTATTTTATGATTAATGGGCCTTTGTGGCCTTTTGGAAATTTTCTTTTCTTTATCTTTTATAAGGATGATATCTTTCTTCTTTTTTACATGTCTATTAGACTGAACATGTTGATCCTTGACTGCATGTGGATTGCCTGATTTGTGGATTTTATGCTTGGCATCCAAATTGCTTGGAAATGGAGTGGGATTCATTGATGAATAGGAAGGATATGGAGGCCTTTTGGATGGATGTAAGGTTCTCCAAGATGTGTTACTTTTTTGACTTGCATTTTGGAAAGGGTATGTGGATTATGAGCTAGTGGAGGGAGGAATATATGGACCTATGATGGATGGAAGGGACAAAGGGGGAGGTATTCATTTGGATTTTGATTTTGAAGGGATACCAACACCTTGAGATTGAGATTTTTTATGAAGACCATGGTCATAAAAAATTTCTTTTATATGAAAGGGTTCTAGTGTACTTTTTGCATGGAGGTCTAACCCTTTTACTTGATATTACTTTCTTTGATTGGTAAGAGACTTACTACAATATGTGAGTCCTTTATTATGAGGTGTGTATACTATGGATGGACTGATGGAATAATGGAATGAACAAAAATGAATGAGAGAAGAGGAACCTATTTGACATGTAAGGGGTTGATGAATAACTTGCACATATGCGCTTGGATCACAAGGGGGGTCAGACAGAACAATGGGATCATATGATGGAATATGAGCAATTACAGGATCATTCGACAGGATAGGATCTTGTGGGAAATTGGAGGGTTGGGAAAAGGAGATGAAGATATGGAAGGGTCTTTAGGAAAATCTGGAGGAATAATGGGATCTTGTGAAGGACATGAAGGTGAAGGGACATCTTGATCTTGACTTGGAAAGGGATCTTGGGAAGAAATGGAAGGGAGGTCATGATCTTTCTTAGGAAGTAAAAGGTCAATGGCCCTTGGGAGGACATTTTGGGTTTGAAATGAAAGGGGATAATCTTGGATAGGAGAGTTAGGGAAAATGGGATCATTTGGGATAGCTGGGATAGGGATAATGGGATCTTGGTCAATAATTGGTGGGGATTGATCATCATTGTGATCTTGATCTTGATATGTTTTTAGACATGTTTCTTCATGATTTTTATCATCCTCTTGACATGGGATACAAATTTGGACATTTATGGAGGATTCTTGAAAGGGGTCAACATTTTTATATGAGGAAGATGGACTTTGGATGGGACTCTCATGAATGGGATTGGTTGAACTTAGAGAAGATGGTAGAATTGGCTCAAAGATTTCTTCAACATGAAAGGTACTTAGGTTATGAAGAGCACTAGATTAGATTTCTTCTATGAATAGCCCTTGGAAGGTTGAATTATTGGAAGAGTCACTTGATGGAGATGGAGGAAACTGCTCTTGGGAGGAATGTGGGGATGAAGGAGTAGAGGAAAACATGGATGTTTCTTGAAGGTCAATGTCTTGAGGGGAAATAGGTATGTCATCCATGTGATTGTTTTGCGATGAGTCATTGCTAGAAAAAGGTGAATTATTTGTTTGATCCAATTTTTGAAACAAATTCTTTAAAATTCTGGATTTGGATTTGCATTGCTTGATTGATCTTGTTGGTGATACCTCATTATTATTTACATGTTTGAAATAATTTTTGTATTGAACATGTTCCTCAAAAGAATTCTCATTGATTATGTTTTCTTGATGTTTAAAAGTTGTCACATTTGATTTTTTTTTTGTTTGATAAGACCTTGGTGGTGAATTGGAGGACACAAAATGTTCCTCATGAAATGTTATTATTTGTCATCTTGGCATTGATTTTCTTTTTCTTATGATTGGCACAAGAGGTTGTGAAATTGTTTGAAGATAACTTAGTTGCATTGGAATGAAGATTGGTTCATAATTTGGTGGTGGCCCAATTTGAATTATGCCATAGTCAGGTTGAAAGGTTTTTTTTGGAACTTGATCAAATAACATTTGTTCTTGAATATGATTGAGTTGAGCTTGATCTAGAATTTGGTTGGAAAAGTTCTACCTTTGCATGTGATTGGATTGTGCTTGGTTAAAAATTTCATTTACCTCATTGAGCTGTGAAATAAGTTTTGGTATCTTGGATCTATGAATAAGAATTTGCATGTCAAATTCATCAAAATATTCATTTGGATGCTTATTCTTCATTATCTCTTCTAGCTTATCTTCCAAGATTTTCTTTTCTTTGTCCAACTTTGTTTGCAACTTTTGAATCATGTGTGCATGGACTTGATGCAATTGATTGTTTAGTTGTATTAATGTCATTTATCCTGGCTCAAAAACTTGTTGTTGCAAAGGTATATCTTGTCTAGGATCAAAGGGTAATTATAATTTTCCTTGTGATGGAAACATGGGTTGATAAGTGTCTTGTTGCCTTTTGGATCCTTCGAACCTAGTAAAGACCGACATGATGACTATATGCAAGTGCAATATTTTTGACTTTTTTGAGGGACTTTGAGGTTGAAAATGCAGCTTAAGGTATGCAAGGACATTATAGAAATGCAGCTTTGGACTATGGATGATATGAAAAAAAACTAGGCTTATATGCAACCATGTTTTTTGGATTTTTGACTTTGGGAAAAATCTTTGGAAAGAGGACAAACCTAAGAGTATAGCCTTAGGAAATTGAATATGGATTTGAAATGAAAGGGGATAAAAAAGGACAAGGGATGATTGGATTAGGCCAAATACACCATGAAAAAGATGAAGTTTGACCAAATTGATAAAGGGATAATTGGGATAAAGGGACCAAGTCAATATCTTGTTTTCAATAGCATAAAGAAAGAGTCTAGGGTTTGGATTCTTTCTAGGATTTTGCAAAGTTTTTAAAGGATCTAAGGATGAGATTATTATACAAAAGAAACCATAATGAGAAATTGTGCAAGAGGGACTAAATGTAAAAGTATTTCAAATGAAAATGCAAAGGGACTAATGCAAATGTATGAAAGAGGACTATGATATGCCTATGCAAGAATGAAGCAAACCGCATGGCTCCAAGATAAATGTTTTTGGTCTCCATATGTTCAAAAGGTTTTGAAAAGAGGTGTTTTTAGGAAAATTGAAGTGTTCAAGAATGTTTGGGAATTTTTGGCATGAGATTTGAATGTTTAGGAGTGTTTTGGAATTCTTCATTAAATTTATTAAACACCCACACAATATACGTCATGAAGAATGACTATTGTAAAATTTAAATAAACACATCACAACCTAATGATGGAAAGGACAATATCTACTAAATCCCTTCTTAAAAAAAGTTCAGTCATGCTTAATCATAGCGGACAACTTAGAAGCTTGGAGGCACGAGCTCCTCCTTATAGTGCACTCACTTCTCAGGTACACCAAGCTTCAAATCCCAAGGGTCATCACTTCCCAAGGGACTGTTGTCTCTACTAAGAGCCGTGAAAATGTGGGGTGTCTTAGTTGATCTCTAACCTTTTGTACCAACAAATAGAGGGTATTTTGGTCATTAAAACAAGGCTTTTAGTCAGGGCATCCGTTCAGGTGGCTATACATGAAATAGATTAGCTCTGTTAAGGAGGCCTCCCAACCTAATAAAGCTGTGTTTTGCAGGTTTTTATGCACCATGAGAGTATTGGGGGAGATCTTCTGTTGGCATAGAGAAATCGACACATGTTCACTATGAAACTAATCACAGTGACATTTTTTTATATACTAGTTTGGAAAATCTTGGATTTAGCTTGTTACCGATTGGACAATCCCTCTCACTAGCTTTGTTAAAGCTCTTGGGAGGTAGCCACTCTAAAATATTTGCATGAATTTATCTTTCACCCAAGATTCACGAAGGCAAGGGGAGAGGATAGGTCCATGCAATTGTTTTGGATTACAAATCTAGTAAACACTTCAAATATATAAGTAAAGTGATCCTTTTTAAGCACCAAATCTGAAGTGTTTTTTAACTACAAACTCTAGACATGATAGTTTTGGAAGACACACGAGGTCTTAGACAAGCATCCTGCACCAAAATAATTAGTATTTTATGATTTTTTTCTTCATCCAATGATTGTAAAAATATTGCACAGATCATCAGTAACATAGAAATCCAACATACCAAGTGCAGAAATAGATTTAGGAATGAAGAAAGTCAGAAATTTGCATGAAAAACATTTATTTTACCAACTATGAAAGGATCAGGATACCAAGTGTGTTGAATCAAGCTACCAAATGTGTAGAATCAAGCTACCAAATATGTAGCATCTGACCAAATATGCAACATGCCTGACCAAGTGTGCAACTACTGGTTAGAGGCTAAAAATGAGGTAAAAACTTGAAAAAAAACATAGTTTTGACCATGGCAAGCATTGATAACTCAGAAACATGTAGTCAAGGTTTAGTTATGCCATTTAGGAATGATTAGGAAATATTTGAATCAATTTTGAAACCCTTGATTATCCTATATGCATATTGAGCTGATTTTGGAACACCTTAAACAAGAAATCTGCATTTGATCCTAAACTAGTTCAAAGTTCATTTTAGGCTCCCAAATAAAGAATGAATGTTAATTTTAGGGTTGTTTTCAACCTAAACAAATTGATTTGACATAATTAATTCAATTGCACCCCTAGTTAGGCTAGATTGTGAATTTGATTGAAATTGAAAGAACCCTGATTGTATTGAACAATAAACTAGGTGAAGTTCATTTTGAAAGCCCAAATCAAATATGAGAGTTCATTTTAAGATTATAAATTAAAATATGAGGTTAATTAACCAAGTTAGGGTTCATTTTCATTGTTTAGGATCTATTTTAACTTTTTATTTGAGAAAAAAATGAGAGCAGAAAGCATGAAATGCAGAAATGCATCCTAAACTTGTAAACATTGATCCTAAACCATAAAGACCCATCCCATTTTACCAAGTGCACAACTTGGTGCCAACTACGCAAAAAAGTAGCCAACTGTGCAGGATTAAGTGCCAATTGTGTAGGACTTGCAACCAACTACGTAGAACTTAACCAACTACGTAGGACCTGTAACCAAGTGTGCAAAACTCTTCCAGAACCTGCAAAATGCAAAAAAACATAAAAATCCAATCATTTAGGCATGTTTCACGCCGGGTTCACCAATTTTAAGACTAGAAAAGGTAGAAAATGCATATCTAGGTAACCAAAAAACCCTAAAAAATATGCAAACCCATCTAATCTAACATTAGAGCCATTGAAATGGGAATTCAAAAAAATATGCAAACCCATCTAATCTAACATTAGAGCCATTGAAATGGGAATTCAAAAAAATATGCAAACAACACGTAAAAGCCCCTTCAAATGATGCTCAAATTCTCTCCTTTCTTCTCCATAGAGTTGATTATTATTGGTCTTTTGCCTATGACAAAAATGCACAAATATTGAAATCCAAAGTGATGTCAATAATAATAGGAGATAGTGGTTCAAACTTGAAAGAGAGAATTGAATCTCAATTTATAGAACTGAGAGACAATTTGCAGAATTAGTATGCATAAATCAATGCATAATGGAGGGAAACGAAAGAAGAAAATTAATAGAAAAATGGAAGCACAATTAGGGGAAAATGAATAGGGAAAGGTGGAAGAAATCATGAAGCCAATTAATAGGTGATGGAGGCTAGAAAATAGGAGGGAATTTTGAATTTAAAAAAGTCATATTTCCCACAAAAATGGAAATTAGTAAATAGGAATCAACCAATTAATTAATTAGAATTAATTAATTATGGAGACATAGAAAAGAGGGAATAAATAAAGTCAATTTATTTATTCAATTAGTTCATAGGGATAAACTATAGGTTATTCATCCCAAGAGGACAAATTAATGGATCATTGACCAAATTAATGGTAGTGATGTGAAATTGAATTGATTTTGATGATATTGATGAGGATTAGGATCAATTCTGATGATTCTGGAATAGTTTAGGAAATCATGAGGCATTGATGAACTTTGACAATGCTCTTGCGATAATGATTGGAAATGATATAATGACATCAATGAACTTGGATGATGCCAGAGGATAGATAAAGATAAGGAGACATCAATGAACTTGGACAATGCTCTTGAAATGTAAAAATGACAGTGAGACATCGATGGAATTTGACAATGCTCTCAAAATGATGATTGATGATGAAGTAGCATCGATGAACTTTGATAATGCTATTGGATGAATTAAATGATGACGAGGCATTGATGGACTTGTACAATGTGCTCAAATGATGATTTAGGATAAGGCATTAATGAACTTGAAAATTCTCCAGGGGAGACATTGATGAACATGACAATTCTCCTGGATTGATTATGATAAGGCATCGATGAACTTTGACAATGCCAGAGGATTGATTGAAAGATATTTATAAGACATTGATATGAGTTTGGAATCGAATGACTTTGGAATGTTTGTATACCAATTAGAAAGGGATTAGAACTAATTCAAACTAATTTAGGATGATTTTACATGGTTTAGGAATGAATTTGATCGATTTAGCCAAAAATCAAGGTTATGTGAGAAATGTTAGAATTGGTGACATGGAAGAATGCCACAATAGTAGTGAATAGAAGACATGTAAAAAAGGGAGCACATAGGTGTGAACCATTTTTAGGTGTCTACAGTTATATGAGGATTTCATTCTCCTATTTTTATTCAAATTAGAATCACAATATGGTTTAAGCAAGCTAGCTCTAGATTGTCTGATCCCTAATGGTTGATTCTCTTTATCAGATATTTTCAAATTGTCCTTATTTTTCATTGGGAACTTATTAAATTATTCCATTTCTTCTGAGTCTAACTGAAGAAATTTTTCTATAAAGGATTTTTTCATATCAAGGTCTTCCTCCTCTTATAATATGTCTGGGTCTGTAAGCCCAAATAAAACATAAACTACTTCAAGATTCACATGCAACCTTTCCTCTTCTTTAACATTATTTATTGCCGGTGTTATCAAATCTAATATTGTTATATCATCTATATTTAATTATATTTCTACAAATTGTATCTCTTTATTCTTCCTAATAGGGAATTTATCCACGTGATAGTTTAATGGAAAAATACCACCTAGAATATGATAATCTCTTTTTGATTTTGGTGAAGATGAAAGCTTAATTCTATCCTTAGGATTATTTGATAATATCTACTTTTTAATGCTTTGAAAAATTGAGGACAGTGTCTCCTCATTAGAATTTAAATTGGAAGAATCATGAAGAATTTTCTTCTAAGACTCTACTAGTGATGGTTTTCCTATAGTCTTCTTCTTAGATACCTCAAATATTTCATCCTTTAATCTATTATTGATGACAGATCTAGATACTTCCTGATTGAGCTTATCCATAATCTTTTTAGATTTCATTTTCCCTACATTTGAATAGTCTAAAGAATCCTCCAAAGATCCAAGTGTTCCTCCTGTTGAATTCACTTTTTTCCCATTCCTTCCTAAAGGTCTTCCTTTACCTTTCTTTTTGTCATTAGAGAGTAAAAAAGTTGTTGAGATTACACTCTTTCCTCACTTTTCAAACCAATATTCTCTTCCTGACCTTCTTATACAACCAAATTTTCAAAATGAGGTGAATTTAACAAGGGAGACTGGGATTTTTCCAAAGAGAATACAATAGTCCCATTTCCATTATCTTCTCTTCTATCTTTCTTTTACCTAGGTATTTGAAGTTGAATGGATTTTTGATTACTTTATTCTGATATCCCTTGTTGAACTAGGAATTGATCCGCCTCTGATACCACAATAATACTTCCAGAAATAACTTGATCATCTATCTCTTTAATAATCTTAATCTAAGTATTAAGCAAACATTTTTGAACAAAATATTCCATCTGCTGAGTAGAGGGTTAATTATTGATGACATATTGTATCCTCTAAACCTCATTCAAAATCTCCCTTATTTTCATACTATCAACCATATTGTTTAAACTTGGGATTGTATATATTTTTAGTTCCTTACCCTTTATCAAGAAATTTGAATGGACCACCGACCTATTTGATAAGAAAAGAGTTTTTTGTAATTTTTGTGGCACTATACCTGATCTATGCCAAATATTGTTGTTGTCAAGATTCAGACAACTAGATCTATTTTTGTAAGCCATACCATTCATTAAATGATAACCATTCGCATATCCATATGAATAATAAAATTTCTAGAAAAGGATCCATAGGAAACAAATAATATTATAGTAAGGTGTCCGGACTATTTTGGGATGCTCCTCATATGTTTGACAAGAATCACTCTTTCTATCTTCTGCCTCAGGGAAGAAGAGGAATGATCTTTTGGTGATAGGACTACAATACTAGTATTTGGGATCTAAATCAATGCTCCAGTGTTTATCTCCCATCTTATATGGGCTATTTAAAAGTCCAAGCATCTTCATTTCTTTTTCTATGGACCTTTTAAGCTCATACTTTTCATATATAATGTTTTGGTTCCAAACTCTATTTTTGGATGAATAAGGAAGATTTATATCCATGTTCATTAATAAATAGAGCCTCACAGGAAAAGGGAAATTCATCCACAATAAGAGGACCCAATTTCAAATAAATACCCAAGCTATTCCCAATAGATTTTAGAATAAGTGGATCTATATACTCTAAAGGAATATTTTGTAATTGGATCCAAAAAGGAATAAATTTGATATTTTTCTCTTAAGGTTTAAAGTTGGGGATCTAGGGTTGCATATGGATACAAGAGCTTTTGTAGAACCAACCCTTATTTTTGTAAATCCAATCTCTATAGTCTTTGGAGTTAAACAAAACCATAAATGTTATCTAAGAAAGAAATCTCTTTATGCTCCTTCCAATCCTCTTTAATCCATTTTTGCAAATCACAAAAAGGAATAGAAATTTTGCAAAACTTACCGATTAGGGCCTAATTTTTGAATTCCTCTATTCTGGGTTTGTCATGCCCAAATTTTAAGGCAAAAACACACCGACAAATTTTTTTCTAACACTAAAAATTCACTATGCTAACACGTTAACATTTCAATGTCTACAAAAGGTTACAGTTCAAGAGTAAGGTTAACTTAATCGGTTAATAACCTGAGATTGGGGGCATCATGACCATCATCAATCATGTGGCTTTCCACAAACATGCTTGACTTAGTCAACCACCCTCTAAGGTTATTATTCTAGGTCTTGGTTAAACTAATTTATTTGATACAATGAACATTCGAGTCCGTCAAGGTTAAATCATTATCCAGTCATGATCAATGGGTTATATTCCCATTTGTATTATAGTTAGAAAAATTATCAATACCCTAGGAGTTTAATTCTATTATACATTTAATAATTAAATAATTAAATTAAATTATCTCCCCTTAAAAATATTTATTAAAACCTCCATGATAAGCCTCAATTTAAATAATTCCTTAAGTTGCGATATTAAACCCTTAAGTTTAATAACTCCATTTAATAATATTTATTAAAGTTTCTTATACAAGGCCTAAATTTAGTTAGTCCTTAAAATGTCGCTATTAAACTATTTACTTTACTAACCTCATCATTAAAGTTAAGAAAGGGATTCTAATATAACTTATTAAATATATTTATTTAACATTATTATATTAATAGGTCTCATAGTGGTCTTCCCTGAGGCTCTTTAATAAATTTTTTGATTAGCTAATAATTACTTTCATACTTAAAATTATTATTATTGATCAATAGTTTAACATTTCCATTGTATTAGATAATCTTTCAATAAATACTTTATTAATAATTGATCAATTATTTGACTTTATTCTTTGAAATAATAATAACACTTAAATGTGTTAACAAACTGATGGTAATGGTGATGAAGACCGATTTTAGAAGAATACAAGCAAGCAAAATAGTTAAATCAGTTGTTAGTTTGTCATTGATGTCAAACAATTGATTTCTAGTTTATATTAAGTTGCCATATCAATCAGAGAGGAACTTAATTAGGTAGATAATAAAGATCAAACAATGATGAGGAACTATTGGTATAATTTTTTTTACTTAACATTTTATTTTGTTAAGTCAGTAAAGCAGAGAGGTAAATTTGGTAAAGGGAACAGTCTAGTTACTGAGCAATGAAGTGTTTGTCGTTCGAGAAAAGAAAAGACAGTCACCAAGAAAAGTTGACAACCGAGTAATGTCAGTTACTGAGAAAGGTTGGTAACCGAGTGAAGTCAGACACCAAGTAAAGAAGTCACTGAACATAGAACATATTTTAAACAGAGATTGGATTCAAGGAGTAGAATGAATTTAATGCAAAGGCACATAGATCAAGAAGATGCTAAGGAAGAAGGAAAAGTTTGTTACAAGATCTATGATCATGAAAAGTCAAATTACAAATCAGAGATGTAGATTAAGAGGAAAAAGAAAAGTTGTGAGATCTGAGAAAAGTGCAAGTTACGAGGCAAGGTTTGTTGGAAAGCTACAATGTAAATAATTGTTGTTTTGTCATTGATGTCAAACCTTAACTGGTGAGACTATTACTATCTATTTACCATATATATTGATTGTTAAAGAAAATTTGAAGGCAAGAATAAAAAGAAGACCGAGTGAAATGGTTGAGTTATGAGAAATTACAAGGGTACTTGATCAGTTGGCACATTGGCAAAGTAATGTGTTGTTTATCCATAACACTAAGTCAAGATGTCAGTTTACTGGGAACAATATATGTTGAGTGAAGTTTGTGTCAACTGAGCACTAGTGTATGCTGAGCATAATTTATTAGTATCGATTGAGCGCCAGTAAATTTCTGAGGAAAATAGTGATGACCGAGTGGAAGAAAACAACGTTGGCTGAGTAGCAGTATTTTGGTAATTGTTGAGATTTGAGATCACTGGCCGACATAATTGAATTTATTGGGATATGTAAAGTTAATTAAGGATAAGAATGATTTGTCCACACTATTTAAATCCATGGGTAACCATAATTAATGCTTGGATCCAAGATGTAATTAATGATTACTTTGGAGAAGTAAATTAAATGTAAATGATGGAAAGGTCCATTGGATCTGACCTAACCTAAAATCTATGATCTTGATTAAGAGGAAAAGATTTATTTTACCTAGATGAAGAGGTATAAGATAACCTCAAGGGGTTATTCTAGATGTATGTATGTGAAAAGTGTATGAAAGAGAATTGCATGGTTAATTAACAGATTGGTGCGATCTAGCAAAGAAGGCTGAACAAAGAAGCAGAGAGTTGCAAAATTGATTTCTTGATGGATTTCAAAGCAGATCTGAAGATTGAAATGAGAATGGAGGCCACTTAGTAAATTAGCATAAGATCTGAATTAGATCTGGATTTGCAAAGTAAGTTGTATGTATCAGATCACACCTGCTGATTACTTTCTAACCATTGTATCAGTCAAAATCCTTTAACCAGGTTGACCTGACAGTCATTGTATAAATCCTTTGAGCAAGGTGACATTCAGGTGGAATGTTCTAAGACCTCTAACAAGGCCACTCTTGATAGGGTTATTAAATCCTTTAACTAGGTCACATTTAGAAATGTGTTTTGTAACCTTTAATAGGGTTGGCTCCTAGTAGAGCTCACTTCAGAAGAGTGAAAATTTGGTAGCATATTACTGGTGGTTTTTTCCAATTTGGGTTTCCATGTTAAATACTCGTGTCAACTTGTGTGAATGTTTATGTTGTGTTTTACTGCTAAGTTTCTACATGTTGATTACATTTGAATAGTAAACTTCATATTTATATTGTTGACTTATGCTATTGCTGCCGAGAAGATATGAGTTGTTTAAAGTGCTATAAAGTTTCAATTGGTACATATAGACCTAAGGATAACTAATTCACCCCCCTCTTAGTTATTCTAAATTCATTCTAACAATTGGTATCAGAGCCTTGGTCTCTTGAAAATATTTTGAAGGTACTTGGAGCAAACGATCAAGATGTATAAAAAGGAGGTACCGAAGTTGAACAAAGATAACTTCCCTGCATGGCAGAGCTTGATGAAACTGCATCTGGTTGGTATTGGTGATGCTAAGCACTATATTGAACATGATTATGTAGTCCCAAAAACACCTCTCACCGCTAAATAGTTAAGAGAAAAGTAGGAACATAATCAAGTAATGTTGGAGATCGCATCATCCTTGAGCTATCCTAAATTGGAAGACATAAATAACTATACAAATGAAAATCAGATGTGGAATACCCTAGCAACCATCTATGCAGGAGATACAAATGTGCTGAGAGCCAAATCTAAAAGTTTAAGATGTAAGTTTGATGAAATAAAAATGCAAGAAGGAGAAAATATAGTTCAATATTATGGTAGGATAAAAGAAGTTGTGAATGCTATTAGAGGAGCTAATGGAACCATTAATGATAACACCATTATGAGCAAGGTACTAAGAACTGTTCTTCCTGTATACACTATTAGAGTCTCTGCAATTCAAGAATTAAGATGTACTCCTAAAAAGAATTTGAGTTTAGAAGGTCTGGTAGGAAGACTTACTGCATTTGAGATGTAAAATTTTGATAACTACACTCCACAAGCTATTGATTCCGCATTCAGATCCCAGTTGGTCCTTAACAAATCAAAGAAAGGAAAGAAATGTGTAAACAATGTCAGGGACACTACAGATGATGATCTGGAAGAACTTGAGGCACTTATGGAAAGAAGACTATCTAGAGGAAAAGGAAAATTCAAAGGTAAACTTCCTATCATTTGTTTTTAATGTAACAAAGTTGGTCATATTGCTGCAAATGTTCTGATAAGAATGACAAAGATGAAAGAAGGGACAACAAGTACAAAGATAGAAAGGATGACCGAGACTTCAGAAAGTATAAGGATTACAAAGACAAAGGTAAGAAATCTTGCTATATAGCCGAAGAAGCTTCTGACAGTGGAACTGATAATTTTGATGAAAATGATATAGAATTTGTGTATGTTGCTATGAAAGATGATTCTAATGATGATGAGAAAACTGCACTAATTTATTATATGAGTAAATGTGATCATTGGATTATTGACAGTGGTTGTTCACATCACATGACTGGTGACAAGGATAAATTTGAAACCTTAGATTAGTGCAATGATGGTTATGTTAAATTTGGTAATGATGCACCATGTCTTGTTAAAGGGAAAGGATCAATTAACTTGACTACCAAGATCATATGTGACAATGTATATTGGGTTGATGATCTTAAATATAATTTATTGAGTGTTGCACAGCTGAATACTTCTAGTTACAGAGTTGAATTCTATCACAAGAAGGCAAATATCTATGATGCCACTAGAGAACTAGTTGGAAGTGGAGAGAAAACAAAAGGTAACTTGTTCTATTTGGACTTAGTTGATGAGACATGCTTGTTTGCATAATATAATGATGTTTGGTTAGGTCATAAAAGGTTGTGTCATGTAAAATTTGATAACTTGGTAAGCATAAGCAAATTGAAAAAGGTTAGAGGGCTGCCTACGTTAAAGAAACCTAAAAATGCAATGTGTAAGAAATTTCAATTGGGAAAAATGACTAAATCTAGTTTCAAAAGCAAGACTCCTACTTCTGAGGAAATTCTGGAATTGGTTCATACTGACCTTTGTGGTCCCATTGGTGAGAAAAGTTACTGTGGAGATAAATATTTTATTCTATTTGTTGATGATTACTCTAGAATGATGACTGTTATGTTTCTTAAGAAAAAATATGATGTATTCCAGTTATTTAAGTGGTACTTGGAAAAAGTTGAAAAGGAGATAGGCTAAAGTCTGAAATGTTTGAGATTTGACCGAGGAGGTGAGTTTTTTTCTAATGAGTTTAACATGTTCTGCAATGACCAAGGTATAAAAAGATAGATGTCCGCACCTAGGACACCACCACAGAATGGTATTGCTAAAAGAAGAAATAGATCTATCATGGATTGTGCCAGAACACTAATGATGGAGAAAAATATTGCACAAAAATATTGGAGAGAAGCTGCAAGTACAACAGTCTATACCCTGAATAGAGTACAAGTCAAGAAAGGTACTAATGCTACACCTTATGAGCTATGGTATGGATATGCACCTAATGTAAGATATTTCAAAGTTTTTGGAAGCAAATGTTTTATATTGAAGGATAACAAAAATGAAAAACTTGATGCTAAAGGTGAGGAATGCATATTTCTTGGGTATTCAACTAAAAGTAAAGCATATAAGTGTTTGAATTCTAACACTAATTTTTTTTTGGAAAGTGCAAATGTTAGAATTGATGAATATGTAGAAAGAAATGAAGCAGAAAGCACACAAGAACCTGAAAGTTACAAATCATTTGTCTATATGGATGAGGAATATTCTAATGTATTACCTAAACCTAAGAATGAGGTTGTTGAGCAACAACTAGCACCTGCCGAGTCACAGAATGAGGTTGCCGAACAACAGGAGGCAATTGCTGAGCTATCTAATGAAGATGCTGAGATACAAAATCAACCTGAATTGAATGAGAAAAATGAATCTGAAGCAAAGCAAGAACCTACTCTAGAAAAGTATGTAAGGAGGAACCACAAACTTGATAAAATAATAGGATCAAAGGATTTTGCAATTATGACAAGAAGTAAGTTGACAGACGGTACATGCTTGTTATGTGATTTTGAGCCTAAAACAGTAAAAGATGCCTTAGAAAATGAAGACTGGATACAAGCCATGAATGAAGAGATTGAACACATTGAGAAGAATAAGACTTGGACACTTGTACCTAGGCCGAATAACAAAAATGTAATTGGTACTAAGTGGGTATTCAAAAATAAGCTGAATGAACATGGAGAAGTAACAAGGAAAAAGCTAGTCTGGTATGCAAGGGTTATGTACAACAGGAAGGAATTGATCATGGAGAAACATTCACCCTAGTTGGAAGATTGAAAGGAGTCAAAACCTTACTTGCATATGTAGCCTAAAAAGGTTTTAAAGTTTATCAGATGGATGTAAAGTCAACATTTCTAAATGGAATATTAGAAGAAGAAGTGTACATTGAACAAGCTGATGGATTTTTTGAACCAAGTAAGAGGAACATGGTTTGCAGATTACACTTGAGGCACTATATGGACTGAAGCAAGCACCAAGGGCATGATATGAGAGATTGCAAAATTACTTGATAAAGATTGGATTTGCAAGAACCAATGACAAATATGTATTTGAAGATAGAACAAAATAAAGGTACTTTATTAGCTAAAATTTTTGTTGATGACATTATGTTTGGTGGACAAGATGTGTTATGCCAAACATTTGCAATAGAGATGCAAATTGAATTTGAGATGTCTATGTTTAGAGAAATCAAATTCTTTGTTGGTTTTCAAATACATCAAATGAAGAATGGTATCTATATTAATCAATCAAAATATGTCAAGGAGATACTAAAAACTTTTGTAATGGAAGAATCAAAACCAGTGAGTACACCCATGGCTACTGGACAGAAGCTAACAAAAAATGATGATACAAAAGAAGTGAATCAAACCCTTTACAGGTCAATGATTGGAAAGCTACAATATGTTGTACACAACAAAACTAATATTGCTCTGACTATTGGAATTATTGCAAGGTTTTTTTCCAATCCCAAGGAAACTCATATGATGACAGTAAATTTTGAGACATTTGAAAGGAACAGATGAATATGGTCTGTATTACAAAAAGAATGATAAGTTTGAGCTCAGAGTTTACACTGACTATGATTGGGATAGAAATGTGGATGATAGGAAAAGCACCACAGGTGGCACATTTCTTCTAGGAAAGAGATTGATTTCATGGAAAAGAAAGAAACAAAATTGCACCTCACAATCTACAGCTGAAGCCGAGTATGTGGTAGCAACAGTTAACTTCTCTAATATTGTGTGGTTGAAGATACTACTAAAAGATATGAAAGAAGATATCAAAAAACCAGTTGTTATATATTGTGATAACATGAGTGTCATCAATATTTCTAAGAACCATGTGATGCACTCTAAGACAAAGCATATAGCTATCAAGTATCATTACTTGAGGGGGCTAGTTCAAAACAAGGAAGTGAGACTGGAATATGTGCATACTAAGGAACACTTAGCAGACATATTTACAAAAGCTCTACCCAAGGATGCTCATGAGTATCTCTAAGGTAAATTAGGGGTGATTGCCATAACTAAGGATAATTAGTTCAAAATGGAATTGTTGCATCAAATTCTATATTCAGAATATTTGACACATTGATGCATAGGAAGTCACACTTTAGGATGCTACCTAAAGCTGTGAAAGAAAGACAAGGACAGAAAAGAGGATCAGTCATAAACAAGATGATACTAAGTTAGAATAGAAGAATCTACACGATAAAGATGTCAACATCTTTGGCATTGTTGTCAAAGAGGGAGAGTTTACTGAAAGAGGGAGAATTTACTATACTTAGAAAAAGTGAGAGTTTACTGAAAGAGAGAGTCTACAGATGAACATACATAGAAAGATTTCAGTGTGATTACAAACACAGAGGGAGAAACATTTTACAAGTTGAGAATCAGAATGAAGCTAAAGACATTAATGAATATTTGTTCATATCAAGGAACACAGGCAGACTTTTTGGATTGTATGGTAACTATGTTTGTAAAATTATTGTTTTATTGTTTAGGGTTGCCATTAATGCCAAAGAGGGAGATTGTTGGAAAGCTACAATGTAAAAAATTGCTGTTTTGTTATTGATGTCAAACCTTAACTGGTGAGACTATTGCTATTTGTTTGAGTACCATATCTATTTATTGTTGGAGAATATTTGAAGGAAAGGATAACAAGAATACTGAGTGAAATGGTTGAGTTATGAGAAATTACAAGGGTACGTGATCAATTGGCACATTGGAAAAGTATATGCCAAGTGAATTTTGTGTCGACCGAGCACCAGTGTATGCTGAGCATAATTTATTAGTATTGATCGAGTGCCAGTACATTACCAAGGAAAACATTGATGACCAAGTGGAAGAACACGGTGTTGGTTGAGCAATAGTATTTTGGTAATTGTTGAGATTTGAGATCTCTGGCCAACATGATTGAATTTATTGGGATCTGTAACGTTAATTAAGGATAAGGATGATTGGTCCACACTATTTAAATGCACGGGTAATTGTAATTAATGCATGGGTCCAAGATTTAATTAGTGATTACTTGGGAGAATTAAATTAAATGTAAATGATGGAAAGATCCATTGGATCTGACCTAACCTAAGATCTATGATCTTGATTAAGCGACAAAGATTTATTTTGTTGGAAATAATCAAGACTAACCAAGTTACTGAGAGGGGAGGGGTGAATCAGTAACTCTTAAAACTTTGAAACATTTCTGCACATGTATATACTTTGACCATTCATTTATTTAATCTACTGCAAGCATAAAAGTATAATCATTCATAACACATAAACACAAAGATTTGGTAACCCAGAAACCTTCCAAATAGAAAGTAAAACTGGGGTGGGGATGGTACCCACAAAACTTTGGTACTGCAGTATAAAGTTGGCC
>MU224094.1:2156428-2167309 GCA_018584345.1 Thuja plicata | reverse complement strand
GAAAGATGAACAGATAGATAAGTTAAATTACAAACTGATGACTAAGGGTTAATGGGCTAACCAAGAAAAGTTTTAGAGGTACTGATTCACCCCTCCCCTCTCAGTAAAAATTATCTCAATATAATTCTAACAAAATAGTCAAAGAATAAAATTAATAACTATCAGCGAGAAGGAAGTCTTATCAGTGTAAGGAGGTTAGCTATTGGAAGCCGAAAACTATCAGTTAAAAGGAGAAATCATGACACAATTTACAAGGAGGAAGAACAGGAAAATGGTTTAATAATATCATGAAGTTATAATCATTGGATCTAGGTTTAGGTTTTGATGATTAGAGATTATCTACTTAAGGAAGAGACAAGAAGAAGTTTGTTATCGTGATAGAGAAGAAGACATGATATTGGTTGAACAAAAGAACTAATCAAAGAAGGATTGTTGTGATTAGAGAAGAGGATATAGAGGATTGGAATGGTATATTATTATGTTAAGGAAATTTATTGGATTTGATATATAAGAGTTAGTGCAAACTATAGATCATTTTGTAGGTTGTTACTCTCTAAAAATTGTGACAGTAAAATCCCTTATCGGGTGACTCTAATAGGTCTATTGTAAATCCTTTAATAGGGTGACATTATCAAAAGAGTGTTTCAAACCCTCTAACTAGTTTAATCCTAATAGGGTATAAGAATTTAACATATCTCTAGGTAAATCCCATAACTGGGTAGCATTTAACAATGCTTTTGTAACCCTTAACCAAGAAATCTCTTAACCGGGCATAATCCAGAAGAGTAAAATTTTTGTGGGCACTGATCTCACCCCGTTTGTTTTTTCCCTAATTGGGTTTCCATGAGATAAATACTGGTGTTGATGTTATGTTGCACGTATGTTTGATGTTATGGTAACTGATAACACTGTTATAGGTTAATTAAGCTATAATGTGTAAATATGTTAAGAGAAGATTTAGAATTGTGTTTTAAGCTTAAGTTGGTGATTACTGATTCACCCCCCTCTCAATAACCATTCCTATACCTACAATTGGTATCAGAACATTGGTTCCCTGATTTGGAAGCTTAACCGCTTAGGGAAAAGATCTAAAGATGTATAGGAAGGACACACCTAAGTTTAATAAGAATGCATATGACTTTAGAATGTGGGCAATTAGGATGAAATTACACCTTTCATGAATCTCAGATAATGTAGTGGATTTTCTCATGAATGAATGTGTACAACCTACCAGTATACTTATCAAAGTAGAGAAGAAAGATAAGCTGATTCATAACTTTGTGATGATAGAGCTTGCAAGTGCATTGCACAACTCCAAGTATGTTGATAAATAAGATATTCCTGTTGGAAATACAATAATGGGAAAGCAAGATACTAAGAGGGGGGGGGGGGGGGGGGTGAATCAGATCTTCAAAATTAAACACTTAAAACAAATCGATCCTCATTCATACATACATGAATCTAATGTAATCTCAGTAAACTCATATAACAATCATAAAATGAAGTAAACAACTCATAACACAATAACTTGGTAACCCAGAAACCCAAATAGGTAAAACTAGGGTAGGGATGACACCCAAAAAATTCTCCACTATTGCAATTATAAAGTGTACCTGTTAAGGTTACAATGTTTGATTACAAAATGTAATCTACCCTGTGAAAGGTCTGCCCGGCTAAGAGCTTCAGATCATTACAATATACCCTATTAAAGGATTTAAACTTATAATGAAGTAAGCACTATGTTAAGAGATAAAGAAAGGACTGCTAAAACCACTCTGTTAAGATATTTTCACCTGACACAATGATTAAAAAGTCTCAAGTATTGATCCTTCGATATGCACTCTGATGCTGATGACAGATCTCCTCTTTTCAGTACCTCTATGATCTCATAATCTAATATTTCTATTCTCTACTGTTCACTATGTTATACTCTTCTTGATCTCTACTTCTGAACAAAATAACCCTCTATGCATTTCACTTTAAAATGCAGTCACTTTGATAATTACTCTGCTGTCTCTTACACACACTGAATAGGGTTTCAAAGAAATCTAATATAGCTATACAAATATGATAGTGAGATCTAGATCAATGATCAAGATCCAATATCCATACTATGATGGTAAAACAATCAATGCTTACAATGAGTCATGCATAGGATAAAAAAATTAAATGCATAACTAACTCTGTATAAGAATATTAAATGCATATATTAGTCAGCCCAAAATGCTTATACAAGTTAGTCGGATCACTTATCCTTGAAGTTTGTATCATTCCTGACATGTATACAAAAACTGTCTTTCTCAACACTTGACTGTTCTGTCGCTCAACATGTAACATCTCTGTCTCTACTCGGCTCAGCAATGTAACTCAAAAAAATGAAAAAATACTCGGTAATGTTGTCGGCCTTGCATAGTTTTAGCTCAGCCACAGTGATAGCCAACTAAAACTGCCTAATTGAATGAATAAGTGTTGGTCACTAATCATCAACAGAACTTAGAGATTTACAATCTCCCCCTTTGATATTAGTGGCAAAAACATTTATCATTACTTCTGTACATTTCATCAAAATATTGCCTAAGTACGCTAAGTACTCCCTAAAGGAATATACTTATACAAAAAGTTTACAATGCCTTTAAAAATTATATACAAGTGTACCTTTGCTATACTGATGTATCATTATGTATCAGTTCATATTTCCTTACCAACTTCTGTACTAACTTCCCCCTTGTTTTTGTCACTGATTTCCGGTGGGGTTAAGTTGTACTTATCCAAAAATTATTTATGAAGCTACAGGGTGGATTCAAATGTAGTATCCCAACTTTCCTTTGCACTCTTCATAACTTCTAGTTTTATTTCTAGCTTAGTAGCTAGACTCACTAGAATTTCTGTAGTCGATAGATTTGTACTGCTTTGTGATAACTCCTTTTCTTTTGAAAGTTCCTTCTGTATTACCTCCAAGTGAGGCAACAAGCTTGTCTAAAGAGTTATCAACTTGGCCCTTATTTGACCATCTTCATCCATAAGCTTAGCTATTCTCCTTTATGCATTTATCAACTTATTAAAATGTAAAGAACTAGAAGTAGTATCTTTACCTAAAGTAGTACCAGTTGATCTTAAATCTAATTGTAGCTTCTCAACAAGCTGTAGATTATCCTTTGTGAAAAATTCAACATCACATAATTTCCTATACAAAGAATAAACATTGGCTGTAACTTTCTCTAAAGTTTCTACAAGAAAATAAAGTTCAACCTATCTAGTGGCAATTTATTCTGAGATCTTCTCGAGAACTTTGCTCTCAAATCTTCTTCTGGACCATTGTAGAAGCTTCTCATTACTGTCTATGTCCTCATCTGTTACCTTCTGTATAATGTTGACTAACTAATCAATGATTGGAGCTTGAGGCATTTCATCCTCTAAGTCAAAAGCCTTTGTAAATATGTCTTTGATGTCATGCAACACTTTCTTTTTCTTTTGTTCAATCTTCATCTCTTCCTGTCTCTTCTTCCTCTTAAGTAACTCTTGAAGAGTCCCAATTTGTTCAAAAGATAACTCATTGGGATTCCATTGTGGAATGACAATGAGCTCATATAATGTTACATCTAAAATCAGAGACTTATTCTTCAAGATTTTCTTCTTCTTCAATTTTGGAGAACTTATGCTCAGCAACATAATATCTTTCCCTTTGACAATGTCAATATCCAATGCTTCCTTCAATTCTGTCAATACAGTCTATGGATTCGGCACACCACCAGTTTTAGGACCTGTGGGAGTGGATGATGCAAAGTGTGGTAGATCAACCAACACTTGCAATGCCTCTTCTTCTTTAGGCTTATTGATAGTATCCTTCATCCCTACTCCACTATCTAAAACTATTTTCACAACCTCTAAAATAGGTGGATTCTATGAAGTTACCTCTTGTTCATTTGTTTGTTGTTTCTCTTCACCTTTGTGATCACTGCCAAATTCAATTATTTCATCAGATGCTATGGTCTTTCCTTCTTCTGTATCAGTTGCCTTAATAGGCGAATCAGTGTCTTTTCCACTCAGCATCTATTGTTCCTCGACATTCAAATTGCTTGGATCATGAACTATATAATCCATAGGACTGCCTATAGTCAGATCAATAGAATTTGTTGCATCCAAAGCATCTTTGGTCTTGTCTTGTTCTATTGTAATTTGATCTTTAAGTATCTTTGGTTCAGGGGTAGCCTTTACTTCAGCTTCTTTTGTCTTTTGTTCGGATGTCCCTTCTCCAGATTTCTTATCTTTTGGAATGATTAGTCCAAAGATCTCTTTCCAAATCCTTATGCTTTGCTGTACTACACCTTCTATATCATTCTTCAGAATAGCATAGCCTCTGAGTTTAGGAACAAACCTACTCTTGTACTCATCATTAAATTTGACTCTTTGTTTTGAGGTGAGCTCAGGTATTACCTGGGCTAGTGTTCCTTCCCTAATCTGTATTTCAGTGGCAAGTGCAAATTCCCATTTGCTTGATAGAAAATCATAAAGTTCATCAGGCACATGATTTCCTATCTCTGTAGGAGTTAATTTGAAAGTACTCATCATGTCAAATAGTGCTTCTTGTACTTTGTGCCTATTTTCTATTTTCAACTTTTCATACTTAATGAACTTAAATGTTGCTAACCCTGCTGAATTCCTCAAAGTATCGCATACCTCATCAATGCTTGCTGGCTTCTTAAATTGAGCTATTGGTATGTTGCTGGGTTCATCAGTTTATGTCTTCTCCTCATCACTGTCTGGCCCCAAATCTAATTTCCTTCTTGGTCTCTTTGCTAGCTTACTCGACTTAGCCTTAGGAGCAACCTTTTCTTCCTTTCCAGAACTACTTTTTGCAACTTTCCTTTTACCATACACTTTTGTTTGCACTTGTACTGGGGAAGTAATAGTAGATGCTCTTGTCCTTGGATGATTAGTTGCAAGAGGTGTAATCTTCGGTTTGGCTTTGCTTGGCTTGGTTACTATAACAATTGACGGTTTCTTTCCCTTAGCTTTCTTGGTAACCTCTTCTGATGCACTTACTTCCTCCTCTATAGAAATATCCTCACCTTGTCTAGTGGTCGGGCCTAGAGGTGCATCCTCAGGTTCTTCATCACTACATAAGCCAACCATTTTCTTCAAGTTTTTCACAATCTTCTTTCTTTTCCTCTCCATAGTTCCTTCATTCAAACTTCTATAAATCTTAGCCTTAGCTTCATCAAAATTTCCAAATCTCTCTACTGTGGTGTCAATTGCCTTGGCTAGGAGTGCAATGATGGTGGCTGATGCTTCATCAATATTGATTTCATATGGAAATGGTTCCAAGTATGTTACCCTAGGAGTCACTACCTTGATATAAGTATTATCTGTATCAACTAGAAAAAAGATTTCCTCATAGTGCTTCTCCACTAGTGAATTAGGAATCCTAGTCCTTAATCTCATTCTCTTCTTGAATTCTAAAAAATAGCTCCCCATAATGCTATTGAAGTTACTCCCTAGTTTCTCTATACATTCACTAATCTGAACTGTAATGGATCTATCCTTTTTCCAAACAATATTTCCTAGTGTAGGAAATGTGTCCTGAATGTAGAAAAATATACATGCTAGTAAAGAACCAAACTTACATGATGAGCTCTTAGCCTTTCTAATTGATGCTAGGTTCTTAGCTAACTGTGTCATCTGTAGCTCGGCAAGATCATATGTGTGACTCTTCTTCATAATTTTTTATGCCTGATCAACTGTTGTACAGGGAACACTATCCAATCTGCTGGACTGATAGAACTTGTGTGCAATTACCCTTGCTCCAAAGTCAAGTTCTAGGTCAGTAATTATAGAGATAGTCATACTTGCATTATTCCATACTACTCCAGTGTTCAATGTAATTTCCTCTTTGTTGTTATCCCTCATGGTCCGATTTCCATTCACTATAGGATATCCAGTCACTCGATGAATCATGCTTCTAGTGATCTTGACTGGTCCATTATCCAAACACATGCACATGTCATGAACTTGGCTAAGGATAACCTTAATCCATTCATCTTTTAAACCTTGGGGAAAATCTAGGGCACAAGTTAACCCTTTTTTGGCTAAATGTTTGAATTCTACCTTCAAAAGTCCATTATCACACAATTTTCTATAGGATTCACTCAATTCACTATCTCCTACTTCTCCAATCTTAACCATATAACATGATCGAACATCATGAATCATAAGTACCTTGGGTGGAATGGATGAGAGGGCTCCCATTAAATCACTCTGTATCGCACTTTTAGGAATGGCTCACAAGTTAAGAGGTTCACATTCATCATTTCGTATCAATTGAATTTGTTCTAGTTTTGCCTCCATACTCTTAGCTGGTGTGGAAGAACTTGTAGCCATAATTTTGAAATTTAGGGTTTGAGAGATTGAAAACAGAGTACCTCAACAAGTAATGCTTTGTGCTGTTCACTATTCACCTTAAGATTGCTGATGGCACGTTGATGAAATCTTTGTTGCTAGCTCCATTATGATCAATTCTGCAGATCTCTTCAATCGCTCTGTAAATAGTAAAATCACAAGGTAAAAATGAAATGTCGACTGTTCATCCTTTATAAGCTTCAAAAGGTCAAGGTAGGTAAGTATTGAATGTTCTTCCTATTGAGTTAGTGCAAGCCAGCTATCCTCAGCTTTAAAACAACTTGCATCCCACTCAGCTTACTACACTCGGCCTTCACAAAACTTCACTCGGCCAACAAAACTCAGCACTCACTAAAGAACTCGGCTTTAGTGTCCATGATAGATGCTCGACACCTCTAGTGCAATTTTCTCATCTTGGAATTTTGTCTTCAAAATATGTCGTGGTGCATCTTAACATATGCAAATATGGACTTTTGTACATTTCATGTTAGGAACTGATGTAAGATAAGAATTTTAGATACAGTTCCTTACATAGCTCTTTCTTTTAGTTGGAGATGATGTGATCACCTGATCCATTGGATTGGGTGACCTCGGCTTCATTAGCTTCACTGCTACATGGTTCAGACTTCTTAACCCATGTCTTGTTCATCTGTTCTCTTATTTTCTCAACTGAAGGAGCAGGTACTCTTGTCTTGCAATCTTTCCTTGTATGACCAATTTTCAGACAACTATGAAAAACTAGGCTTCCATTCATCCAACTTTTAGATTTACCTCTAAAATGTGTCCTTATGCATTTTTATGGAATATGTCAATACTCACCATAGTAATGACAACTATGCCATGTATTGTAATCCCAATTTTAAGTATTGCCTTATCTTGGTGAATTCTCTTGTACCTTTGATGTCCATTGTTGTTTACCTTTAGATCTACAATCTTGTGCTCTATGACCATATTTGTGACAATTATAGCAATTACCATTGAGTCTAGGTGTTTTTCTTGCCTTTGTCTTGCATTCATGTGCTTGATGTCCAAACTTATTACAGTTAAAGCAGTAACCATTAAAGTTAGTTGCGGATTGAACTTACCATTCTTGCTTCGAAAAATGTTTGCTGTATGACCTGGTTTTCCATAGTGGTGAAAAATAGGTTTCTTGTTTCTTTGCTTTGCATTATTTCTTTCACTTGTCTTAGATTATTCTCCATCTTCAGTGGTTGTATGTTTTTCAGTGTGACCTAATCCAGAAGAATCTTTAGGTCTTCTTGATGCTTCCACCAGTTGTTCAAAGTAGCTCATAGCTACACTCAGATCATTCACTCCATTATTGATTTATTTCTTAGATCTCAATTCATCTTTTAATTGACTATTCTCAAATCTAAGATTAACAATCTCCAAGTCTTTCCTATTGATCTCCTGATTCACAAGTAGTAGTTGATTTTCCATGTCTACTTGATTGACTGTCAATGTTTGCACATCATGTGTTCTTTCATCAAGTCTGGTAGTTATCATTATTTTGTCTTCTTCTGCCATAGCCTTGTCATCTTCGACTTTCTTTTTCTATTCAACAACTTCACACATTCTTATTGATTGGGCTTCTTGTTCCTTTTTCAAAATTTTGACTTCTTCACATAGTGAACTATTCTTTTCCAGTATATCTACTATTGCTGCATCGATCTCAGTAGAATCTTCATTCTGAAATAGATTTGTGGTGTCTTCTTCCTGATAATGAGTGTCATTCATTTGTTTGGCCAAATCTTTCCTTGCAGCCAAGGACTTCTTTAATTCCTGTCTTGCAGTCTCAAGCTGTTGTAGCGCTAGTTGAATATCAATCTTTTGATTCTCAATGACTTTACCCATCTTGTAGATCTCCATTTCAAGATCTGTATTCTCAAGATAATTATGACCTTTTTAGAGAACTAAGCTCTGATACCAATTGTTGGAAATACAATAATGGGAAAGCAAGATACTGAGAGGGGGGGGTGAATCAGATCTTCAAAATTAAACACTTAAAACAAATTGACCCACATTCATACATACATGAATCTAATGTAATCTTAGTAAACTCAGATAACAATCATACAATGAAGTAAACAAATCATAACACAATAACTTGGTAACCCAGAAACCCAAATAGGTAAAACTGGGGTGGGGATGACACCCAAAACATTCTCCACTACTACAATAATATAGTGTACCTATTAAGGTTACAATGTTTGATTACAAAATGTAATCTACCTTGTGAAAGGTCTACCCAGTTAAGAGCTTCAGATCATTACAATCTACCCTATTAAAGGATTTAAACTTACAATGAAGTAAGCAATCTATTAAGAGATAAAGAAAGGCCTACTAAAACCACTATGTTAAGAGATTTTCACCTGATACAATGATTAAAAAGTCTCAAGTATTGATCCTTCGATATGCACTCTAATGCTGATGACAAATCTCCTCTTTTTAGTACCTCTATGATCTCATAATTTGATATTTATATTCTCTGCTGTTCACTGTGTTATACTCTGCTTGATCTCTGCTTCTAAACAAAATAACCCTATGTGCATTTCAACTCAAAATGCAGTCACTTCAAAAATTACTCTACTGTCTCTTACACACATTGAATAGGGTTTTGAAGAAATCTAATATAGCTATACAAATATGATAGTGAGATCTAGATCAATGATCAAGATCCAATATCCATACCATGATGGTAAAACAATTAATGCTTACAATGAGTCATGCATAGGATAAAACAATTAAATGCATAACTAACTCCATATAAGAATATTAAATGCATACATTAGTCAGCCCAAAATGCTTATAGAAGTTAGCCGGATCACTTATCCTTGAATTTTGTATCATTCCTGACATGTATACAAAAACTGTCCTGCTTGGCACTTGACTATTCTGTCACTTGACATTTAACATCTCTGTCTCTACTTGGCTTGGCAATGTAACTCTGCAAAATGAAAAACTGCTCGACAATGTTGCTTGGCCTTGCATAGTTTTATCTCGGCCACAGTGATAGCCAACTAAAATTTCCTAATTGAATGACTAAGTGTTGGTCACTAATCATCAACAGAACTTAGAGATTAACAATTCCTTCAGCCAAGGATATTTTGGATAAGATGGTACAAGTACATGGTGGAGACAAAAATTTCTTACAAGAAAACGTTGACAGACTAAAAGGAAAATATGATGAAATGAAAATGCAAGAACAAGAAACAATTGCACAATATGGAACTAGGATTAAATAAATTGTCGCATCTATTAAAAGAGCTGGTGGAAAGATGGAAGAAAGTGATGTTGTAAGTAAAATTGTTAGAACACTTCCACACAGGTATTCTATTAGGGTTTCTTCTATACAGGAGCTAAGACCAATTGATAAGAGTAAGATCACAATTGATTCACTTATTGGTAGGCTTACAAAATTTGAATTAAGAACTTTTGACAATAGACAACCTACTAGTGAAGTTGCATTTCAAGCTACAACTAATGTTGGATCATGTAGAAAAGGAAAGACTGTTGTTTATGACTCTGATGAATATGAAGGATTAGAAGCTAAGGAGAATGAGTTGGAATAACTTGAAGCTTTGATTGATAGTATATTTCCTAAAGGTAAAGGAATATACAAAGTAAAAAGTCCTATTTCATGCTAGAATTGTAGACAAATCAGTCATTTTGTACATAGATGTCCTACCAAACCGAAAAAGGAACATGATGGAGAAAAGAAAGACAAATACAAGAAGTACAAAGATTTCACTGAAAAGACAAAAAATCTATGTTACATTAATGAAGAAGAAGGCAATGATTACAATATTGATGGAGATGATAATGATGAGGAAATAGTGTTTGTTTCTATAAAGGAATATCCCTCTACTGACAATGCTAAAATCAGAGAAGAGAAAAAAATTGATCTCTAATGTGAATTGTAACAACGATTGGATCATTGACAGTGACTGTACACACCATATGACTGGAGATAAGGATATATTTATAACCATGAAACAATGTGATAGAGGTACAGTTATATTTGGAAATGGTTCTCCTTGCATGATTAGAGGTAAATGTACTATTTCTTTAACTAATGATATCCCTTGTGATGATATTTATGTTAGATAAATGAGAGGGGGGTGCATCAGTTAGCTCAAATTATCCTATAGTCCCAAATTCTCCCAGATGTATATAAAAATAATTTCAAATGTATAAATCAACTCTGTGAAATATAAACTATGATCTCAAACTTTATTTACTCAATTATCAAGTTGTCTAGTCATCTACTGAGTAGTAGTAAATCAATACTGTGATTACCAATCAATGTAGATAAAGTAATGTGTAAATAACAATAATAATCCACAACATACACATTAGCACATAGATTTTTAACATGGAAACCCTGATAAGGGAAAAACCACCTGGGACCGGTAATCCAAAATATTTCACTTTTTTGAAGTGAGTGTTAGAAACACTGAGAGGGGGGGGGGGGGAATCAGTGTT